>BGZK01000846.1:0-266684 GCA_005406025.1 Eumeta japonica
GACGGGCTCGAACTAGTATATACATATTATATTATTAAATATCTATGTACGTATGTAAGTGTCGATATCTTTAGAAGATTGCCGGACTGATGAGCGTGTGTTACAGTACAATATATAACATTTAAATATTTTCATTATATTATATATGAAGTAGTATGCAGATGTATAACTTTGTTTTAATAAGATACCTACCGATGGACACAGATTGAGTTAGTAATGATTTATGCGGTTGTAATGCTGGTTATTATAATTGTGTAATGTAAATGTGCATATATTTTTTTAATTATTTTATATATTTATTAGTTCTATGTATCAAGCATTGTTTTTATTATTATTATAGTCTTTTACTAAAGCTACGCATATTTTTGTAAACTTTTATATTTTAACGCTCTCTCCATATCACAAAAGCGTGTGTAAATTAAAATTTAGTAAAAAATTGAAATTACATTAAAATATGTCATAAATCAACTTTTTCCACCGCGACTCCTCAACCCCACGTCAAAACGTGAGTTATCGCCGTTCGAGAAGCCGTTATGTCCCGGAATGGCACGACGCGGGCGCACCCTGACCAATCGCTGAAACAAAACCGCCTAACACAAGAATTTATCAAATCGCCCTGACATATATAATTGATGATCCGCCAGGATTTCGAATCGACGCTGAATTAGCTTAATTAGCTGTGCCGAGGCCGTTTTCTATTTTAATTCTTATATCTTTTTTTGCATCCATGTCATAAGTCATGCGTGTGCGACAAATTATTTACTATGACTAATTTTTTGAGTTTCATTGATCTTATAAAGTACTTCTCGGATTGTGTTTACAAGCTGAATATTTAAGATTAGGTGGAAAATAATTCCCCTGAAAAATATTCTATACCTAATAATATCCTATAAAACACAAACAATATTGCCTGTCGCCCCCTCAGTTTCGTCGCCAATACGTACGCGTATTTACATTTCAAACGCATTTTCGGGTCAGAATATTCGAAAGTGCGATATGTTTGTTTATGTTAGGTTTGACATGTTTACGTCTTGTTTTATGTAAATATGTTATGACTTGTTTACATCGGACGAACTATTAGTTGAGGAATATATGTTTAAGGCCGATTAAAAAAAAATCTGTCTCGCGAACAGGTTTAAAAGGTCGATTTAATTACAAAAATAGGCCTGTTAAAACACGAGCTCCTAATCATACTAATATTAAAATAGTCGCATCATACTTTTTATTTTTCCGTAGAAAATCGAAAAGTGATGTGATGTGATGTGAAGTGAGGAAAAATTATTTCAGTTCATTCTTATTCTTCTAACTAGCTAACGACACGTCATAGAAAAAAATTGCAGCATTTTCTTTTTAATTTTCTATACCTGCTCAAATGTTTCCTATAAAAAAAAAACATGCTTTACATCTATAATTGCATGTAATGCATCATCTGGACGGTATCCATGATACATGTACATAATACGGAAATGTATGTAACATATATGTTATATATCTTATACACTTACGAGATATATACATAGATATGTACATACTATGTACTTGAGGGTTAAGCAAGCTTACATGTTAAGCTAGACTTCTGCGTCAATTATTTAATCTTAAACGATTCAACCTGTGTCGCTCTGACGTATGTCGTCATGATGCAAATTGAATTGTTTTAATTATACGTAGTTGACCGTTAAGTTCATGTATTTGTTAAATATTTACTTAGTTCAAATATATCCAGATGGTGTTGCCGATACATACATAAATATATCAAATATGTGTCCCTGTGTGTGTCTGTGTGTGTGTCTGTGTGTCTGTCTGTGTGTGCGTGTGTTTCGCGGGTGAGTGAGCGTATGCATGTGCACGGTCGTGTGTGTGTGCATGCGTGTACATTCCTTATTAACAATATTATAGTAACTCTGTTAAACTACATTTTTTAAATATTGATGAAAAGTAAATTATTAAAACGATAAATATTTTTTCAATAAATTGTTATATTTACACATATTAAAAGAACTTAAGTCACTTCTCAAAAAAAAAAATATTCCTTAAAAAGTGCAAAGCAGTATAATTTTCCAATAATCATTGTCATATTACAATTTGTTAAGAGCATATTTGTCTCCGAAACTCAGGCACCACGCAACCGCAGGCATCTATTGATGGAAAACGGAAAAACAATCTCTACGAATTCGACGTTCGGAGAACGTAACAGCCACACCAGCCTTCACGCCGAGGCGCGGCCGCTAACCGGCGCGCGCCCGCAGCACCCGCCGGGGCGCTCGCGACCGCTAATCACCCCCACGAACCCGCAGTGATTGTCTAATGACCCGCGGCGAGAACACGAAGGGCCGAGGGCGCCGCGGACGACCACACAGCGCTGCGACATCTGTCTCGCGATTATCGTCTCTCGCTTGAAATGCGCCGCGCGAACCGCAGCCGACAAAAGCGCCACCTGTGCGACACGGCCTCGTAACCTCACTGTAGTTGCATACGTAGGTGCGTGTAATACTGTTCTCGGTTGTGCTTGCAGTATTTTTGTTTCGGACCGAGGCGTCGGCGGTTTAAGCCGCCCGTGCCGGCCCGGAGCGGTCGGGGCTGTTGACGACCGTCGTGGCCGGTGCGATGACAGGCAGCTCAACGTGCTCTCGTTTAGGGCGAACGGTTTAATTTGATTTGATTTAAAGGATTATTCCGTCAATTTGTAATGACATTTCCTTATTCGAAACGGTGCATTGTAATACCTAAGAAGCAACTTTAAGTGTTATTAAAAGGTTTTTCTTTGTCTGTTTTAGTATAGTAGTATAGTAAAATGGTCTTGTTGTTACTCAGTATAAGAGTTATGAAATATCAATTGTATATAAAATTAAAATTTGGCTTTTAGGTGTATTAGAGATATAGTTCTCCAGTTAGTATTATATAGAAATTGTAATATTACTATATTATATACTGATAAAATATGTCAATTACTGGCCAGTCTTTAAGCTCTTGTACAGGTCAAAGCGAGCTTTAAGAACATTTTATTAAAAAAATGCACTAATATCGGCTGTGAGGTGTGTCCCGTTCATAATACGAAATAGCTGTGTATAATGTCAGTGCAAATTGAAAAAATGTTTGTCCGTGAATAATTGAATATCGAGTACAATTTACCATTCCAATTCAAACTGTAAATACAAATCAGTGTGCTTATATTTACAGTTTGAATTGTAACTTAAAAAGCCAATTTGATTTAATAAAATATCCGATATATCTAATATTTGCTGTATTAAGTAACGTATTTCCTTAATTTTTACGAAAATAAAAAAATATTTTCTAAATACTTATAATACTGTTTATCTGCTAGCCACTGGGCAAAAGTAATTACTTCTCGTAAGGTAGATTTTAAGGTAAAAGTTTTGTAATTTACAGCTAAATTCTTAAATTATTCACAAACTCACAAAACCATGATAGATACGGTGCGACATGATATCCATAACGTCGCTAATGTGTCAAACGATATCCATAAAGTTTTTGTCGCTAATGTGTCAACTGGGTAGTATGATTGTGGTACCCTTTTGATAGTTGGCAACGTTGTGATATCGATCAACAAAATCCCAACTTCCGCGGCACAAGGGGTGGGAGGCTTCCATGCCCTTACTCAAGCTTTGCGGACTTTATTCTACGCAACAGAAACTAAGTATTTCGACGTTTTCAACTGATCGTTCAGGTTGTGTCTTTGGGAAGTACACATTGAAAATCTTCCAGTATAATAACGCCGGCCGCTTGTAATTTGTGATACAAAAAGAAAAGACTTCTCTTATACAGCAATCACGAGCCAGTATTTCGGCTCTCCCAGAACAATCCTAAAATAAGTGCGCATTCTACGAATACCAACGGCCAGTCGCCCGTATAATCAAGATGACGATTTGTCAGGCACGCGAGTGTCAGGCGGTGCACCTTAATTTGGTACGATCACAGTCATTATCCGGCCCGGAATTGGTGAGGGTGCACCTACGGGACGGTGTGATACGCGCGCAACGTGCGGCTTCGGGATTTCGGGATTCTCGGGTCGTGATCCATCCGGGTAGGTAAGTGGGTGCGTCACATCTAATGAGCGAGTTTTGAAATTTAAGCTGTACGCATCGGCGGCCGCGTCGAGACACAACCTGTGGAGTACAGAAAGCGATTGCTTCGATTCACATAACCTTTGTCCCTTTCCTGGTGTCGATGACGATCCCTGTGCGGGTAGGTGCACAATCACGACACAGTCCAATCAAATCCGGTCGGTGACGAAGTATACTTTAAGCGGTGAATGATTGATTCTCTTTCAGCTATGGCGCGACTATTTTATAATCATCACCAAGGATATCAAAAAAAAAATCGTATTTATTTAAATACCACTTCTCGAACTTTCAAGATTGAATTTTTTGTTGATAAATCAATCGGATAATGTTTTACTCCCTAAGTTTGCCTAAATAGGCGTCTTTTCTGGGTAAAGAATAAAAAAAAATGCAATATTTTTTAAATGTGGCATTTCGTTCGTAATAAAACCATTAAATACGTTTGTTTTTACTAAACTCCTTAAGTAACTCTTCAATCGGTGGTTAATAATTGTAAACGAATTGAATTGGTAAAAGAAGTTCTGTCATATCTAAATTATGATGCTCGCTACTTTTTCGGCGTTAAAACTGACGCATATGATAAGTGTAAAATTAAAACAAATAATTACTAAAATAAAGGTGATTGATAACTTAAAATTGATGACGTTGCCCGGGGTGGATTCTTTAATCCTGTTTTTAAAATGCTCAAAATTTTTATGTATGAAATACAGTGAGGATTGCAAAACAATCATATACATTTGCGTCATACATCTAATATGCACCTAATTAGAATGTAATTTCTTACAATCTAATAGTGTTAATAATCATTTAAACAAGCAATTTTTGCCTACAGTTGATTACTCAGAAATACCTCAAACGATTTTAATAATATTTTGCGTATGTAATACAGCGCACATCATTTTTCCAAACATCCGTAATTTGAAATCGACATAAGCATTTTTTTCCCACGGGAAGTTATTACATTCCCGAGGCGAATTCGAAAGACGCTGAGTTAACTCGGTCATGTACGTACCTATTTCGCTGTTATTCCAATATGAAAGGCAGAGGTAGAGTCTATTCCCACGCCAGTATACGTGGAAATAGACTTGTAGTACCTGATGTCAGATAGAACTTATACATGATATTAAACAAAACTTTATATAGGACGTAACTTATACACGTCATACTTGACATTAGATTAAACCTGATATTGCATAGTACTTAATATTAGGTGAAACTTATATACATATATATTATTATACATATAAGTATAGATAATATGTTCCTATACTTAGTGTGTGGTAGACAGTTTTCATTATATACAGCAGATAACAGGTGAATCTGAAATATGATAAAATTTAATGTTGTTTGAAGTAGAAAAGTAGTTAAAAATTATTAATAATATAAACATATAATATGAATTCACACCATTGGAATGCGATGTAAAGGAAATATATGCATAGTCTTTTTTCACCCAGAAACATGATTAAAAATAATCCAGTTTGAAAAGCTTATGACTATCAGCGTCAGATGGTAAACGACATCAGCAAGTTCCAGGGAAACGTGAATTGCTATCGAAGTATGCGACGACAGGATTTAGTCGTATATGGATCCTGCGCATTGACCGGCAGCAATTTCACAACAAAACAGGTAGTCTTTTTTACAGGACAATGCCAAATTTATTGTACGCAAAAGCATTGGACGGTGGCATGAGAAGTTAGGATCTCTCTCCGTAGAACATCTGAGTACGAAGTGGTCGCTTGCGCATATCACTCGCGCCAGGGTATAATAGTAGGTACCTACTCTGTTAGTGGCGGTTGTGCGCTTGCGTTGTGTGCACTAATATTCTATATTTAGATATTGCGCGTTAAATTGCATAGAGTACTCTTTTACGAATTTTTAATTTTGCCAAAAAGCAACTTTATTAAGCACATACATAAAAAAAATAATATATTTAAATAAGAGTTTTACACGAATAAATATTTTTTATTCATTAAAATTCAATAACAAAGCGTTCAAAACAAGTTGCAATAGAAATATATTTTTCAATTTGTAATTTTATACATGAAATATTTTGTATGTCATAAAATTATTGATAAATAATAATTTGTTAATAAGAAATTTCACATTGATTAGTTTTTAGGGTTCTGTACGTAAAATATTTTTTATAGTATCGCTTCTTTGTCTTCTCATCGTCTCTTCGCCCATCTGAAAATTAAACTCACTCACAAAAAAATTTTAAACTTGTTTGGTGCTTTTTATTTTAATTTAAACTTTTCTTTGTACGACAGAGACAAGGACAAGAAAGACAAATCCTTGAATTTCGTTACATTTTGTCTAGTGATTTAAAAATTTTATCATGCGTCCATATTCAATTAAATTACCTCAGAAAGAAACGTGTGTTCCCTTTTTTTTTAAACTTATAAATACGGGTATGTTTTGATTACATTTTCGCTTTGCGGCACCAGCCCTATAGCCCGCTTGAGCGTGTCTCGACGCAATCACCGAGGCGTAGGGCCGGGCGGCCCGGCTCAAACAACTCACTGTACTCACTTCTATTATGCACAACCCTTCGGACCTTTCGAGAGTGGGATCGGTATTACGACAGTTTAGCGGCGCCATAAAATACGTGCGATGATAGTGGTTTGTGTTTGTAACTGCCAATTAGCGCGGGGACTAACCGCCGGGCCCGGGTTCGCTACCCCACAATTATAATTCGTTTTGTGGCGTATGCGTCGACCTGGTGACGTCACGGGCAACTTTTCGGGGACTCGTAGCTGGGAGGTGGGACGACTTCATTCCAGTGATTTATAAAAAGAAATTGTGTGTAATTAAGATCTATTTATAGATCACGATAGAAACGCTCGTTTTCGAGACCGCATAAGTTATTTAGAACAAGCGGAAAAGGCGTTCAGGTAAAAATATATACCTAGGACGGAATATAAATCTGATAATTAGCGATTCGTTTATGAGAGTGTTGCGATATTTTCTCGATTACTATAGACCTTTAAGACCGAAAAGGTATTCTGCTGGTCTATTAGGCGTGTGCGTGCGTGTTTGTGTGTGCGTTTGTGCATTTATTTACATCATTTTATATATATATATATATATATATATACATTTTTTTAAAGCCTCTATAAAAATGTTTTTCTAACAAAAACTCTCAAGGAAGAAAAGTAGAATTCTCGATTGCAAACCGTAAGCTAATTGTAAAAGTGGCACTAACCCTCCTTTACGTAGCCACACGAAGGAGTCCTGTCCATGTATTGTGTACGTTTAGATTTATCTCACAGGATGAACCCTTGAGGCCGATGGAGTAGTTAACTATTTTACATATTACCGTATTTAAAGCTTCTTTCTTTGAGTAAGAGTGTGGTAAAACACTGGTGAGTTAAATACCCGGACAACGACTGTCTTAAGTTGCTAAAAAGACAAAGAAGGCACTAGTGCCCAGTGACGTCATTGTTCCCTTCACTGAAAAAAATGTTTCTAACCAAGTTCGAATTTGGCTTGGTTAAATACATTTCGTTGCAATAACTGAGTAATTCGTTGTATTAACAATTAATGTGTACAATTTAACCATCCAGCTCAATCGAACTACTATACGGGTTGGTTAAGACAAACAAAATATTGACCCTCTCAAAATTAACAATGCGTATTCATTACATTATTCAAACTTATGGTTGGAATGATCAATTTTTTTCAATGTAGCGCTATATACAATGACGTTAAATCTCTTTCTTTCCGTTTTGATAGAAAGATATGGCAAATCATTTTTGATAGCTTACAATTCATTGTTTTTCCAACCGATTCTAATGTTGATTTCAGTTTTAATCTCCAATCAGCTTACATAATTCATCAATACACATAATATTCTAAATATCAGTAAACTAGCCTAATATGTCAGTTTGATGATATTCAAAATATTATTAAGAACATTCACGGCCTATGTTCCTGAGCCGTGGTCATTTAAGATCGATGAGCTCATATGAAAAGATTGGATGTCAGCAAAGCAAGGGAGATACGCAAAGACCGTACTGTGTGGATCTCTATAGCCTCTGCCTACCCTTCTGGGGAATGGGCGTGAGTTTATATTATTATTATTCTATAAGTAATTGCCAAAATATGTACTTATCAATTACGTAAAAATTTATTTGCACCTATTTATTGACTAATTGTCAAATTAAATTCTACGACGAAATTTAAGGATTTAAGGAATTGTTTTTTCAAAGCCAGCTTATTCGCTCATCTTTTAGTAGTCGGCTTTTAGTTGCTAGACTTTACAAAGCGCTGCTTGAAAAGAAAAACAGTTTTCAAGATCACCATAGCTCGGCCCTGGTCACGTTACAGCCGTAGTATATGCGACATTATGGTGAAGTAGGTTCGTGATTAAACAAATATTTAATCACAAAGCTGCTTTAAGACGATTCTAAGAAGTGATTTCTGGACAACATTCTTTCTCGAGACAGGCATAATAACGTCGGTTGTTAACTATCTTGTGGGTTATGAAATAAAATTTTAAATAAATGGTGAAAAATGTGTGATATTAAAAAAAAAAACAGTCTAAAACCGTCTATCAACGATTCCGCGTCGAATTGTCAAAGTCTCATACCGATGCGTTCGGTAATTTTTAACTGATACAAGGGCAAAGAAAAATCGTTTTCATTTTATATATATATATATACATATGTATTTTCATAATCTTAAGTATACATAAAATTAACGTTACACTCGTTTTATTATCTCCGAGATATCCGCTAAGTATAGGTTGCGGGGGTGCTGCGCCGGTGCCGCTCGCGCATACTGGCATAATGAGCCGGCCGCGATACCATCTCGCGCCGGACGCGCTTATGGTTCCGTAGACTGCGCGTACGACGTTTGAGACAGTGATGATGCCACGAGGACGGAACCGACAAGTGCGAGCTGCGTCACCTTCTAGAAAAGTATGTATGATTTGTTGGGTATATACGTTTTAGACGCATCTATACGCCCTGCGATTGTATATGGTGGCATAAATAATAGACTATATATTACATTGACAACGTGTCTGCCTGCTTATTTGTTTGGGTTGACCTCGGAAACGGCTAAATGGACGCTAATCAAGTTTGTATAAATGCAGACTGTACAAAATTTGTAATAGGAAATTATAAAAAAAAATGTACAAGTACCAAAAAAAAAATGGTTCACAGTTCAAAAGAGATTGGCATTGGGAACGGCAGTATTAAATTAAATTTTCAAACACATACAAAGTATATATTACATGTCGTATATTTTACAACAGAGGTATGATAAAATCTGACAAATAAGTGAGAAAAAATTTAATAAATATATGACAGATTAAATTCTATTTAATACGCTTTATTTACATTTGATCAATTATCTGTATTAAAAAAAATCATTTAAATAACTCTTATTATTCCCTTATTTAGTGATCTCTTGAACCATTATATTTATAGATTTAATAAAGGTGTAGGTATGAATAGTTTAATTAGCTATTAATGTTAATGCTAAAATGCTATTAAACCGAATAGAATTCCCTTATAATGAGACAGACGATATGAGATCTTCACTACAGCGACAGGTGAGTATTGTTGGATCACTGCAACGTCGCAGGTTTGATGTCAAGCAAGGAGACATGAGCAAAAAAAAAAAAAACGAATCCACCAGAAAAAAAACACCAGAACAGTCTATAAGTCGAACCTCTTCCCTTACACCAGAATAGTCTATATCACGTTGAACTTTAGAAGAAGAAGAAGACAAAGAGATTTCACTTATATTACGCAGCCGGATATTATAGGCAAGATTGTGATCATCGTTGAAAAGTGCGGTCGCCACTGCTGTGGACCCAGCGTGATGCCCTGAAGAACTATCCTTTTCATTCCAACATAGTCATATAGTCAGACTACCTGCCTAGCGTCTCATACAAGGCCGCCGATGCTACAGAATCATTCACCATAACTCGTGTCCTATCTCCAACTCTATCTCACTCTAAATGGCAATAGGATAAACGGTATGGCAATATATAAAATACAAAGAAAAATCTATTGAGTTTTATATATTAGATTGAATAAAAGAGCGAATAAACACTTAAGGTCAAATTTTTTAAGTTTCTTTGTTGTTTCAATTGTAAGAATTTGATGTACAATATTTTTTTGGAAATTCAGTGATAAATATTCTGTTCGAATAAACAGTATGATTACAATCGATCAAACAGAAGCACTAATAGATTTAATTAAAATAATAAACTCTATGGTCCAATTGTCATATTAAAGTTATAATAGCCAATTATCGATTGTCTTAATTTACACTAAACTAATGTTCATTTTTGGTGAAACAATAAAATAACACAATTTAGCCGCTGTGCTAACGTATTTTTGGGTAAGATTAAAATCACCCCATTGCTGAAGCATAACCTACCACAATATTTTTAGACCCAAGCCTCCACGCCGACCTAGCGCGAGTCAGGTGCGGGGCTGCTCACGCCCGTTGTCATCGGGGCGAAGATATAATCCGGGACCGAAGGCTTAATGCTATGTCTGAGACAGGCACCGAGCGGTTTTAATTCGATTTAAGTTAAAAACTGATCGATCAATCCGTTCGTGATCAACATCGGAACCGGTACCTTCAGATCCTGTACTTGGTGACGTTAAGATCGTCACCACATATAGGATCAGAAGGTACTTCCTAATGCACCGTTGATGCATTAAGAGCCGAAAAATATTTATTTTAGTACGTCGCTCTCCCCGTCCTCCGTGTAACTAGCTACTTAACGCAGCTATGTTGCGTACGAGTTGCATTTCTATCTTGTGCACCTTCCCACCATCTTTTTACTTGAAATAGAGAGGTTGTAATTTTATTGTTACGATTCGCGCGCTAGCCGTTTTTCACCTGCTTCGCCGTGCCTAATTTAAAATTCTATAACGATCGCTTCGGATGTGAACGTCTAACTCGATCCTCGTCTTCGTTTTAATGTCGTTACCATATTCCGGTTCAGATAGCGGCCGGATGAGATAACCAGGAGATGCCACTGCTCGACTTCCAACACCAGGTTATTTTCACGAGCGGTTTTCGGTCCGAGGTGCAGCTCGGAGGACGGGCGAGGCCGGGTCGGATCGCCAGTCGACGTACACGTATAATTCGAGACGGGGCCGGCTCGCGTGCGCCCTCCGCCCGTCGCGGAGCTATCAATCAGTCAAATTATACTGTCCCGGGTTCGACGCGCATACCAACATGATTGACCCGAAACATCCCGGACCATAAAGCATGCACCGCACATGGCCGATGCTCGTGCGCCTGACTCGATAATTTGATAGCCTATTTGATAGACGCTCAACGTTTACCACCTAAAACGATCACGTATGTGCTCCGTGCCGGTTTGCTGACGTGCGTGAATTTAATGGCCAACTATTATACAGCGATCCCGAGTAGACTCCTACGCCGAACTATATATTCGATATTTTCTAGTAATTCCCCTGAAATGTTATATAATTGCTTTAAAAAGTTGTCATTGTGTAGAAAAAGTTCTAAAGTCTCTCTCTTTTTTAATTTAAGTATTTGTGTTTGTAAATATCCACAGAGTATGTATATCGCTCGCATTACAACCGTCCCGGCAAATATTTTTTGCACATCTGTAATGAAAGTGAAATTGTTATCGCAACCGACTGTTGGATTGAAATACAAATTGACGTGGGTCCGGGAAAAAGACCGGTCCGAATTCGACACCGGAACCATTAACCAACCAGAACCAACCGACACGGGATCGGCATCGATATCGAAGACCAAATAGAGAAAGGGACTAGAATAGGACTGACGCACGAAACCGGAATAGTTTGTTCCGTACAACGCGGGCAAAGCTGCGAACGAACGCCGTCAGAGTATTGAATGATTGTGGTCAATGTAGCTAACTATATCAGATTCTTCGACCCCTCGTCGAGCTACGCCCCTCCACGTTTTTTCCATTCGATAGAGGGGTTCTGCTCCCGCGCTGGCGCGGTGCGGGTCGGCGGCCGTTAGAGACGGACGTCACCAATGCGGTGATATTGGCCGAGACTTAACGGCTTGAGGTTCCATTCGAAGCACGGGAACAATGATTCAGTTTGAATTCAGTCAAAAGCTCATCGACCAATTCACTCGCAATCAGGATGGAAACCGAAGACCATCTTGTTTCGCGATGACGCCGAAATCAGAGTCGATGCCTTTTTGTTTCCATTTATTTTCTTACAGAGTGACGTTCAAGAGCGTTAAAGATTTGTAAACACACTTTTTTTTTTAACTTCACATTGATTTCACTTTTCTTCATTTATTGTATTAGTTCAGAATTGTTAATTGTAACTTTGATACGTGTTCGAGATGTTTCGCCCATTCATCTGTTGTTTACACTTTTTTGACGTGAGAACGTCTTATAAATCGATAAACGCCGGCTGCATGCACGAAAAAACATGAATCATTGTCGCGTTCCGCCTGAGCCGGGTGCGCGAGCGAGAGAGTGGAGCGAGCGATCTCTCTTCCACTCCATCGGCCGATGCATCCGAGTACAAGAGAGACAGCGGCCGCACACAACCTACACGTGAACTGTTTTGTCAAATGTTTATAAAATGAAATGTAAAGTTGATGTGGTTTCCATTGTTTATTACAACAATTTCTACTAACTCCTCCTTTGTATTTGTATACAAAATAATACAATTCAGTGATAATAATTCAGTTTAATTTATAAAAGAATGCAATTTTTCATCAACGTTTTCTGAAAAATTATCGTCCGTATACCGACTTTACAGACAACAATTTTTTTTTTATTTTTAGCTTTACATAATATTGTATACAAAATATGCAAACGATTCAGGCTTTACACAAATTTAGATTCTCGTTTATTTGATGAAAATATCCATTTATATCAACGACCCAAATTGTTCATTACGACGCCTTTTTTCTTTCTTACTCGTACAAAAACTTCCAAAGGGTTTTGGATACTCCGTCAAACGATTATCGGATTAAGCCGAGATTATACTCCGATTTCAAATTACAATAATTCTCTCGGGTTTTTAATTTTTTTTTTTATTGAATTCGCCTTACCGTCGACGAATCGCGTGTTATAAAACACTTTAGAAGCTCCGTCCACCTCATTGATACGAAGTCGAGATCATTTCGTTCATAATCATTATTGACGATGCGATATGAAGTTCCGGAGAATGTTCTGCAGCGCGGAAAGGGGTGATTGATACGACAATTGATATTAGAATGATCTGGAAGATTGACGAAAACTATCAACCTGTTTATAGTTCTTCATTGAATAATGTAAAATTCGAAGAGGTACATTTCTTAGACGTATTATGGATTCTTAAACGGATGATTATTTATCTCGTACTAAAATAATATACATATTTATTTTTGTTGTTCGTAAAAATATTCGTTATGAAAATGTTGGAGAAAAAAATCAATTTTATCTGGACACATACCGGTTGAGAGTTTTGTAATTTTTAAAGTGTCAATATTTGAAAATTTCAAACACAATTATCACATTCGAGTTTAGATTAAAAAAATAGAAAATACGACATTTTAAATGGAAAAATATTTATTAAATTTCCATATTTCGAGATTTTTTTTAATTTGGGCAAAATTGTACTTAGCACAAAATTTAAAACTGTCAATTGCCAGGGGATCCATAAAATCTCCAGTTATGTATAACTCAAATTATACTACTGTGCTTGTTTGCTAAACAATTAAATTCACATATTCAATAGCTCGTAGGGTTTTCCATCGACGTCACCGCCGAGACGTGCGCCGTGACGATATTTCAATTTTCGTTTCAGGATCACCTTAAATCGGATCCCGGTAAACGACCTTTTCCACCGATACGGTGACGACATCTCGCACAGACGCCTAACGGCACGTAGCCTGTGATATGATTAGGCTTCAAGCTAGGGACTCATCGATCGATTCGTCCGTGACTCTGATCCGACCTGGTATCCTTTGGGTGGTCGATCAATCGATCCGGAGATATATTTAATTGTATTATAAATAAAAGGATGGACACTTTTAGATGTATGTCTCACAAAATATGTTGTCCGTCTCTAAAATTTTATAAAATTTCTCATGTGATACAGCATTCAGAAATTACTACATCCACGATACTTTATGCGCACACGCACACCGACATATTAGGTGTCTGTGATTTATGGCCACGAGGAGATCGTCTGTAATTCGGTCTAATAACGTAATTTTTACAATAAACATTAACCTCTGATTTATTGAACGAATTTCGCTCCACAATTATGTTCGTAACGATTTTTGATATCTCACTCTAGTTTTATTTTAGTAATAACTATTGAAACAGCGACAGGCGATGTGGGCATATAGGTAAGCTGTTTTACGTCTGTGATGTCTCATATTGTTGAATTCATGTCACTAAAGTGTTTGTTCAATTTTTTTTTACAAACCGTAATCGTTTTCGTCGCAAAAATTATAATTAGGCTTTCGGTTTTGGCCATGGTCGTTTGAACAATATAATGATACCTGTCATATTAAAATTTCATGCTGCGCCAGCATTCTGACCGTCGTCGGCGCTTCCCTTTTTCATTCTCTTGTGCGACCACTCTTGTCTTTATCTCTTACGATTTCGTTTTTCATCCTTTTCTCTTTCGTTTTTCTCCACCTACTCATAGACGACTTCCACAAAAGTGGACTACTCAAAATGTAATAAGTTCCATTCAACAGAGAAGTAAGCTGAACATATGGTAGTGACATTATGAAAACCGTTATTCCAGGTGATAGTGCACTAGACACTAGGATCATCGTGTAATTTTTCTTACTTCTTTGTGATTTCCTCACATCATCAGAGGCAAGGACGGAACATGAGCGAATGATAATGCAAAATTGGGGCTTTTGGGACCGGCCTTCAAGTACCGGCAGGCTGCATGTAATAGGTGCGCCGTGACCGCAACGACCTTAACGGAACGTGTTGAGAACTATCATTTTAAAAAAATGTAGATTTCAGTTGAATAGTAAAAGCGAAAAAAATGGGCGAACTATTTGTCCAACGGCTCCTGTACGCCGACGACCGAATAATCCTTGCGCCGTCGGCGCGCGAGTTGCAGGCGATGGCTACTGAAATGAAAAATTCTATTATAAAAGAAAGTATGAAAGTGAATTTCAGCAAGGTGCTGATGTTTGAAAGAAGAAAAATCATGACAGGAATGCGATATAAGGATAGAAAGTAAGGCAGAAGAACAAGTCAAAGGGTTAGCCTAAAAAAATTGTTAACGTGATAGAAATATTTAAAAGAGTAAATGCAGGAAGTGAAGCGATTAGATCTTTCTTAGTGTTGTAAACATTAAAAGTGTCTCACGACAAGCGCGTTCTATCGATAATAGAGTTCTGATGTCTATGCTTAAATATGGTAGTGAAAATTGGGTAGAGCAGAGAAAAGTAAATGTAGAAGTGGAGTAGTAAGATGCCATCTTTGTATAGTGCGTTTGCAGTGTCTTTGAAAGACGAATTGAGGAAAAATGATGTGTGATCAGGGCGTGGTTTGAATAAAGATATAGTGTGGTTATAGTAAACAAAGGTATGTTGCAGTGTTTTGGATATATGGAAAGTACGAATGAAGGTATACTTACAAAACAAATGTACAATGTGTGTTACAGAAGGGTTTAATATGTCACTATTTTGGTCTAGTGGAGATCAAATCGGTGGCATATTAAAAATGGGGAAAATTGTAAATACCTGAAACCGAAGAACTTCTTATATAGCGATTGATGAACGTCAGTGAAGTAAGACAGATTTATAAGATCGTACCATGTAGAAATCTGTAGTCTCTGTCTACTCTTCTGGGGAATCAGCGTTAGTGTATAAAAAAACAATCTAGTTATAATCAAGAATCCGAATGATGATTAATGTCAACATTACGATAGTCAATGTTGAAGTCGTTCGAACAACATCTTTATTTGTTTCCATTCGATATATTTCAACTTCATTACGGGCGCACACGAAAAAGTGAAAGGCAAGTTGAGATCGCTTCAGACCGGGACTGGTTCAAACTTTTGATCTGCAGACAGCGAGAACAAACAGACACAATGAAATATTTTTGACGTAAATTTCCGAATTTTCTATATTAATGACAGATGCTCTATAAAAAGATATTGAACTCGGACCATAATTTTTCAAGATTAAGTATCTCCTACATCTTAAAGAAGTCTATTCATTATGTTATTATAGATGAAATAGTGTAGACTATATTATTATTACACTGCCTATTCTATACAAATAAAGTCATACAGTCAATTTGGGTGCAACGGTAGTATTTGAAGGAACCGAGTTTATGTACCTATATAATAAAAAAAAATCACCAAATATTCAAAAATAAATTCACTATTTATTGCGATCAGTCATTTTGTTATTGATTTAAAAAAAAAAACGCAGTATCACTACTATCTCTCGCGCGTGCCAGTCTCAATTGACACATTAAAGACGGTTAGGTACGTATCTTGCTAGGCCGGAGTTGCGCGTGCGTCATAGTTTGGCGCTCTTTGTATGAAGCGGACCTTCTGGGTCTGCTCAATGCATCTGCTTAGGAATCATACCTAAATTACGTGACCCATATTTTATAATTTTTAATAGTCTTCACGTAGTAATTCATAAGTTTTTCTAACAGAGAGTTAATATAATCAAGGAGAAAAAAAACTTATTCTAAAACATATTGTTACTGGTACTTGCGTTTTACTATAAATAGAATACTATATAAGTGCCTGACTTCTGAATGAGTAGAAAAACTATCAGTTTTGAATCAGCTGGCGTCCTGGCGCATTTGCGTTAGTGTTGCAAACTGTGAGTTTAAAAAAGTGCTGAACGCCGCGCGCCATAATTTGAATATATTTCCGAAAAAGCGCGAGAATTCTCTGACTACGTGATGAAGCATTGAAGCCTCCCCCCGCCGTGACCGATCGTGGTATTTTGAGGACCCCCCGTGAACAGATCACGTAATATGGGGATGTTCCCTTATCCCGTGTCCTCGGCGACACTGAGGTGAATAAAACCCGGCACGCACATACTTTGCCCCCTTCAGACACCGCATTAGTTATTTAAATTGCAAAACTTTCTATCACAACAAAAAAAAAAGCTAGACAATAATGTAATATAAGTTTGTTAATATTTTAATTAACGACGCGCGTCACGGCGCGTGGCGTCGTGGTGCTCTCTCGTGCGGCACGTGGCGTGAATTGACTAATGTTTCGCCCCTGTTTCAGTTGGACATCATGTTGTGTGCGGCTATTTAAAGAAGCTACTTTCTGTTATTTTCAATACACTTTCCTGTAAGAACCTTCTCTCGGGGTAACTTTTCGCTTGTTGTTTATGGGGATGTAATATTTCTGGTCGCTAATAGTGGTTGTTTGCATTTAGGATATATTTTTTCAAGATATTTTTCGTACCAGAGAGGGGAAAGTAAGGAATGTTGGACCAGCAACTAAATTGGACCACCCTCATATCTTAAAAAGTGGTTTTTCAATTTCAGTGTTGGCAACACAAGCTATATGCGTCTAACTTCATTGCATATCGCCCATATTGTCTTTGCCGTGACGTCGAACGTTTGTGTTTTGTTTTCAAATTCTATTTTTTATTATTTTTAATGCAAATTCTATCGACCTTGTGATTAGAGTGTAGTTAAGTTAAAAGTAAGCACACGGTTTTGTAATCTATAGTTTAGAACCTTCATTTTATCTACAAACAACATACGAAAAATCATTTCCGGTCTGTATAGATTAATTAGATTTGTTTTAAATCATATTCACTCTGTTGGTCGAAATGAGCAGTTAGATAAAATGGACTGGTCCAATTCAGCGTACCCATCATTTCTTTTAAATTAAACTTGGACTAGAATGGCAAAATAAAAAATTAAACCTAAAATCTGTGACAGAACAACAGGAATTTTGCTGCTGGCAAAGTGCGTGAAAAGGTAAAGAAAAAGAGAAAAGTTAATGCAATACTGATGAATCTGATGATGAAGATGAAACCCTTGTTTTGAGCGATAGCAGCCTTTAATCGAAAGACGAGGAGAACGGATGTGCCTAATGTAAAAGGAATTACTGTAATAAAAAGGTATCAAAGTTGTATGGGTACATTGTGCATGTTACCATAATTGCAATTACGAAGCTTGTACCGAAAATCCTGACAGTAGCGACGATTGTACTATGTGATGAACTTTGAATACTTAGTAGTTTACCTATCGAGACTATTGTGTTTGTTATGTTTTGTCTAGTTATAGTTTTTCTTCGTGTTTTACCTTGGAACCTGTCGAAGTCCAATTTAGCAAAACCGGGATTCGAATAACAGAACCAGTCGATTGCATTGGAATGAAGCTCCCATCTCACATTTTGTTAATTATTGAGATATATTTAATAATTTTGTTTATTAATATTTAATAAATGCAAAACCTAATAATCGTTTATTAATTTCATGCAATAAAAAATTGTAAAAATCAGTAAAATATATGCTTTAAATGCATTTGAAAAAAATTGGTCCAAATTACCAGACTTTCCCCGAGAAGATATACAAATACATATTTTCTTTTTAATGCCTATCGCGTTCATGTCATTGTACGTTAAACAGAAAAAGTATCTGAGCCAATACGAATTCTATTCCTAATAATATTATAGCGAAAGTAACTCTGTTATCTCTTCACGCTTATACCGCTGAACCGATTTAGATGAAATTTAGTATGGCGATAGTTTGAGTCCCGGGAAAGAACATAGTTTACATTTTGCGTGTTTGTCTGTTCATTTCTATGTTTTTTATAGTTCAACAATAGTTGTACTGATTTTAATGAACTTACATGTACCATTAATAGAGTACCCAATTTCTCATATGTAGGTCACTGTTTCTATATCATCCTGTCTGTATATCTACTTAAAACTCGACAATGACAACTACTTTTGATGAAATTTAAAAAAAACTGATAAGAATTGATATATAAAATATCGGTTAATGTTTACTTCTTTGTGTGTTTAACTGTACGACTTCTTATAACTAGAAAATTAATTAATCAACTTTTTTTTATCAGATTTGTTTATTGTTTGGTTTGCTTAGAGGAGAAGCAGTGTTAGAGTGGACGATGAGGAATGAGAGGGAGGCGGGAGAGGGCGAGATAGAGCTAAAGCGAAAGTAACAGTGTCAACGGTCCGATTGTAACTATATGATCAATAGATTAATAATAATAAAGTCATGCTAAATTTAAACTATAGGGTTTTTACACTGCGTCTTTTTCAGTATTCTATCTTATTATTAAAATATCACAAACGTGATATTTTGTATCGATGTTTGGTTGTTTGTTACTCAATCACGCATAAACGGCTGGAAGGATTTAGATGGAATTTAGCACACAAACAGAATATTTTCTGAAATAGACGTATGACAGTTTATAAATTCCACTAATACGTTTCTGTACAATAATTAACAAGAAACCGGAATCGATATAGAAGAAATAATCGAAATCGAGAGCGCGATTGGAAAGAAAATAATAATTTTGAAATCGGAACTTAAATCAAAAACGTGACCGGCTTGCTATCAATGATAGTGACATTATTGGTGTAGAAAATGAGGAATTAATTATATTTCTACGCGGGCGGAGTCGCGGACAAAAGGTAGTATCGTAATAAATCATACTACATACTCGTATCTACATTTAGATATTATATTACACACTTATTAAAAGAACCAAAGCAAGCTCTCCTCTCCATAAATGTTCATGTATTTAATTTTTAATTTGTCTAAAAATTATTTTCTGACCACCGAACAAGACTTGCAATTATACATTTCATATTAGGTAGTTATGCAGCTAATATTAGGGCATACGGCGACTTACACGGCGGTGGGGGTTTGCGTGTTGCAATTCCTCGATTCCCGGGTAAACGCGCAGGCGCGCCGACCACTAAACGGCCTCTGGTTATGTAATGACACGGGAGTAGCGTGATAGTGAAACGAATCACAAAAGAAAAAAGTGTAAAGAAACTGTGTTTCCAGTTCGCTTAATTGGAAAATAATTCATGAACGGAAAATCACGATTTTCAGTCAGATGCATGTTTCAGACAATCATAGAGCGTTTGATTACTATAATGTTTTAGTAACACTTTTTATGTTGTATTGTTAGAATAAGAAAAAATGAATAGTTTAAAGCCAACTCACACGACGAGAACTGTTTAGTGATATGCCACAAAATTCCTAGCTACATAAACGTTTTTGACCAACTTTCAACTTTAAATTAAATCGTTTACTTATACAACATATATATATATATATGTATACATACATACATATATATATATGTATATATATATATATATATATATATATATATATATATATATATATATATATATATATATATGTAAAGAAAACCTCTATAGTGTTTCTTTATTATTGCGCTGCATAGAATTATGTCTCTGCCGCGTTATCTGTTGAAAAACATAAACTGTCAACGAATTTTAGTAAATTTTTAGTTTATTATAAAAATTATTGATTTATATAAAATTAGAATAATAGACCTGAAATAAGGGCTTTTAATGTTGATTCTCTTATTTTCAGGGAAGTGAATGTTTGTTTTTACGCATAAATAATGTAATTGTTTAAGTTAGCATTTAAATAATAAAAACTCTTATTTTCAGAGAAACACACGTCCTTATTTCTTTTCTCAAACTAATGGATGAAATATCATTATATTTTTACCGTTTATGATATACATAGATATATATGCATTATTGTAATAAATTATTTTAAAAAACTTCATTTTAAGAGCTGAAGTCACGTTGTCAAAGTGAAAGTTGTCAACTTAAAAAAATGAAAGGTACCGACGTAATAGATACTAATATGCAAGATCCAAGGTTGCGAATGTTTTAAGGTAAATTTTATAATTATATACGTATATATACGGTACAGGAGAGCACGCGATACATAACATACATCAACAAATATTTGAAATCGCACACACGCTCGCCGAATAGCGGGACGACTGTTAAAAAGAAAATCACGAACGCCAAATCAGCAATTCAAATCGCTTGAAACGTTATTTCGTGCACGAGGGACCAATATCTTCGAATATTCCAACTATTCCCCGGGTCCGTACGAATGTTTTGTGTATAACGCGGAATATAATGTATATACGCTGACAGTTTCTGAGTTTTCTATACATTTGTAATATAAAAAAAAAGGCCAAGTGCGACCCGAATTCGTGTAATAAAAGGTACGTATTTAACATACGCTTTATATGTTTAAAAAAAATTAATGTTTTTTTTCATTAAATTCGGAATTTTAAAACAAATCCGACTCGTCTTTAGCCGGTTGTTATTATTTCTTCTAATATTTTAGAGTTTGCTATGTAACTACGTCAAGTTTGATGCGCATCAGGGGCGTGCAGTAAGATTTCAGACAGGGCAAGCATGGCTAGAAGATCTTCCCAGTTTTACCATTGGTCTACCGGCGGTGGCTGCCCGCTCTACTCGTGTCTCGCTGTACGACGACAGATTCTTCTGGACAATTCATACAATAGGAAGAAATGTGTTTCAGTAGCATGAACGTTAACAAACTTCAAGTCTTTCAAATTTTCATAACGTCTACAACATTCGTTCAAAACATAGTCTATAATCTCATAGAACACACTATTGAACGCTATCAACTCTTGTCTGCCCGATTGGCGCATTTCGTAGTGAACCTACTTGCTGTTAGGAGCATAGGTTTGATTTTCAGACAAAACAAACACTTATTTATTCGATTAAAAATTAATGTTATTGTCGAGTCTGGGTATTTTGAAGGCAAATTTTAATTAACTTATTTAAAAAACACTTCACCGGCACAGGTATATTTTAAATTCTCTTGAAGTACATTTACTAAATCATTGCTTAAAGACACTCAATCACTTGCCCTAATAAAAAAACAACTATAAAACGGTGAGAAAACTCTTTGTAATTACGATACGAAACGGAACGATATGTTATAATTACGATACGTAACGGAACGAAACGCAAAGCAAAAAAGCACTGCTTCCAGAATCTTAATTAAGCGTACGAATCTTCATGCACACGGACACAATCTCTGTGTTACGTGCTGACAACTCGACGCCTAGTAGGCAATGACTAGTTGTGCTTTCGGCCGTTGGTTTTCCGGTAGAGCAAAAACGACAAAAAAAAAAATGGGAAAAAATTGTTTTTTTTGAAGAAATTTCAAGAAATTCCTTGATTTTGTTATTTTTTGTTTCTTTTTAATATTCCCTAAGGTATCCATCATACTAATACATATTATGTAAAAATTCCAACCTGTAACGGTTTAAAAAATATACCTTGTCAAAACTAAGAAAAATGTACGGACGGACGAAACAGACTTCCTTAACATCCGTTCTGAGGCATCTCGCTGATTTCAATCTCTGATATGACACTAATAATCGAGATCAACGCCTTAACTTACTTTCTAAGGATTAAAGTAAGGTAAGGTAAGTTAAAGTAAGACAAGTCAATGCTAGTACTAGAACGCTCATCGCTTATTTGGCTCTCAAGACATAGCTTTACCTCAATAATCGATATTGAATCATTATCACGTACCTACGAGTAAAACCGTACAAGATATATATATTCCCGAATAATTTTTCCCCGCGTGACACAGAATCAGATAGCAAATTAAAACACAACAAATGTATCGATTTCTCGTAAACTTGTATTATTTTCAGAATCATGATATCCGCGTGGTTTTTTTTTTGTTTTCCAAAACGACCCCCTCGCCCCGTATCATAACGACCTATTGTCGTAACGGGGTGTCCGGACAATACGTACTCCGGCAGACACGCGCGCGCCATTACCGCCCGCGACTGCGCGAAGAAAAAAATACGAAAAGAAAAAAAAAACAAAGAGCACGCGTGCCGACACTCGATACATCCAATTTGGCCGCGCAGAGCGGGTTACCTAAGTAACTGCATCGGAAACAGTACCTTTTCTTTTGATAGGATCGTTAGTTAGTATCTTATGTTGTAACCGATCGAGAAAGTGGTGATGTCGACCATTTAATTTTGTTGCAGTGTCGGTTTTTTTTTTGTTAAGTACTTCAAAAACGAAAATACGTACTAAAAAGCGGTAATTATCAGACTATAGAATCACAATAATTTAATGATTATTGTAATAATTCTTGTTAATTATTACGCGTTAAATTAAGTTAGAAATAATTTTGTTCGGTAGTTGCGAATCAGAACGTGACTTTTCTGTTCAGTTACCATATTATACTATCACATCCCATACTAAAACCACTATGAAATCTAAATGTAATTTAGAGAATGCAATAGTAACGACATAAAAATTATATAACTGGGTGGATTGTTTTAAAACAAAAGTTTAATAAAGTGCTAAACCATTTTCCAAATGGTTTTTGATTTTGGAAATGGATAGTTATTTGGCCATAGTAATTGAGCTTTAAAACTTTTATTAGGCGATTAACTGAACAATTACGGGTATTTTCTATTGTTTATAAATGTAATTTTTATATGTAACAAATCTAGTTTTTAGGTCAGGTTAGGTTGTTCTAGTTCGTTAGGTTAGGTTGCCAACGAAATTGTCAACTATTTCATACAGTTGATATGACATATGACATACAACTATCACATACATAAATCCTGCATATTGGGTGGAGTCAATTGTTGTGGCGATGAAAGGAACGAATCTCCTACGGAATTCATTCTTTTTCACAGAAAGGGAAGAACGTCACCTCATAAGGTTTCATGACAGGGCTTTAGAAGTTCCCATAGAACTTAACGTCACGTAGAAGTTAATGTCATATAAAAAAGGTTCCACGACAAGCGATGAGGGATGTGAATGACGTGTGATGTGATGGAAGTTCCGTCGATATAAAATTCAGTGAACAAAGATGTGACGAAATCATTCCGCATTTTTCTTTACCGCAAGTCAGCCGCCTGCGACTGCGCATACCGGATGCAGTAGCGGAATGAGCAGCGGAGCTTTTAGGGCGTATGTACGAATGATCAAGTATAATTAAAGTATAACGCACGACAGGCATACAGAACGGTAGATCGTTCTGAACTGACCGAGAATGAGGCAATGCGCAGGTTTAACGCACGCCGACCCTTCCTTCTCCTACACGTTCCTATTTTACGCCATTGCGATGCCCTCATTACCAACTTCACGGCGGTAGAGTTTCGTGCGTTGTATTGTATCAAGCCTGTAAACGTGTAAATAAAGTAAAAACATTGAAAAATATCATATAAACTTACTTTAACGAAATAATAATAACCGTCTTCAAAACCGATCGGTTAAAATAATTAGTATTTCTCGACACGGTGCGCTGGCTAAAGAGAGGTGAAGAAAAAAAAAGTGCACTAATGACAGCATTGACAAAAAAAAAACTATAAGAGAAAATCAAACTTAACACCTAAATCAATAATGTTTAGTATTGAATGAAAAAGATATCGAATAATGAAAAGTAAGACACAACCGCGTCCCGTTTTTTAGCCGGCACCGAGACCAAGGACAACTGATTGTATTAAATAACAGATTTACGAAAGCTATTTTTAGTTTCCTTCAAAAAAAAAGATTTTATTTTTTTACCAGAGTTTATCAAAATTACCAAAAATTACATACCTCTGATTAATTTATTTATAGCAGAAAGCTAAGCGAAAAAAATGCGTCTTAATATTACTGCGACGCCGTCTGTCTAGAGCTAAAAATATTTATCGCGCAATCTTTTGTATAATGATATTCTAAATATTGAAATTCAATGTAGAAGAAAATAAATATATTAATTTGTTTGGGAACCTCTTCTAGGTAGACGAATATGTAGATAATAGATGGAAAAAAAAAACTGGAAGAATACTCCTAAATTCTTAGACCCTACATAAATACTGTGTGCCACAAACGACATTATCAATTTTCATCGACAGACACATATTTCTATTCTATTCAACTACATGAACAAACACTTTCTGATGATATTCTAAGAGGCTCGTCGTACGCGAGTTTTTGATGGCGCTGACTTACTTCGACACCAAAATGATGGATTTGCAACTGCATACAAAATGTAATATGATTTCTATATCACAAATATACCATTCAACATTCTACTTGCTGGCTTTCCAACTTTGTTACTAAAAACCTGAAACCATTTAAATTATTTACATATTGGATAATATCAATGGTCATTATTACGCTTAATCTCATTGGTCTCATATAAATGACGTGATAAAATCATCAAAACCGATGTGTCGAACTGTCGAACGAAATCAACTGCGGCGCGGTGTGCGCTCGCGCAGCGGGACGCCGCACGCTGCCGCCGCCGCCGCCGCATTGTTTTAACCTCGTTAACCCCCAGCAGGGCGCGCTTCCGATTTGTCACGTACGTTCTCAACTGATGGAGTTGAGTGGTCGCATAAGGTTTTATCTATACATTGTGGAGATTTGTATGGATCGCTTTAATTATTTTATATAAATAAGATGTGTCAACTTAATCAATGGACAAGCTTCTAGTTATTCAAAGAAACCGGCAATTTAGATCAAATTCTAAAGTTTATTGAAAGGCTTTCAATCAACTTTGGAATTTGAACTACAAAAAATTTCGAATGTTAACGGGAATAAGGTCCAATATACATTACAGATAGGTATTTTAAATAAGAGGTTTTTGAAGGTCATATTCATTTTTCTTCAAAAAGGTATTTTATGTTTCACCAACAGCTTACCGAAGTTACACTCAGTTCATTATAATAACTCCTAAGCGCGGACTAAGTTTAACACTATAGGTGTCATGACAGATGCTCAAGTATACTTAGGCATCTGTTACGGCACTACCGATGAGCGGCGCTGGACGAGTAGTCAGCACCTCTGCTTCTATCTAAAATAATCTAGACCATACCGATTCGAACCATGACCAATGGCCAAAGTTGACTGACCGGTCGTTCACTTAGCCGTTCATTTAATTTATTCATATTAAACAAATGGTTGAATTTGAATGAACAAAAATATTTGTCCTTTTGCCTTTCAATGATTAAACTTTGATACATCAAATCTATACTAAAACAAGTACTCATACAGTCACAAAATACATGATAATTAATGAATATTAGCGTCTAGTACCTTCATAGAATCTTGTGACGAAATTGAAACGAATATTAAACTTTTAAAATAGACAATAAAATTGAATTGACGATATATTTATTGTAACCGCTTCGAAACATTTTTCCTCTGGACTTTAATTAACGTTACAAAACTCAATACACTACTCACTTATATTATTTGGCTCTCAAGTTTTCTTTACGCCTATAGCACTACACAAATTCTTATTCATCGAAAGCATATAACTTGATGACAAACTAAAAATTATAGTGTGCGTGTATGAGAGGCTGTACTTTTTTGGCGTAATTAAAAATTGTTTTTAATTGCATGCGGATAATTTTGAAAAATTAAACGAATATTTATTTTCTTATACAAAGTGTAATATTCATTTTATCTTTTCATTTGAAATTATAACAATTATTAAGTCAATAATTAGAATATGTTAACATTATTTTTAAAGGCTCGATGGAGTTTGGAAAATCGGCTATGGCCAAATATTTTCTTTTCTAATGACGATACAAGCGAGCTCAATTTCAAAATTCTAGGACCACTCACCACCGAAATAGGTGGCGGGAGGTGAAGTTTATTAGAGGGGTTAGCGGGGGAGGATAGGGCATCGAGAAGGCATAAGTAAGAGGGAAGGAGGAGGTGTGTACTCCTCGGGGATGTATAGTCTCCTACTTGGAGGCGACAAACTTTAAGAACAGGAAATGAAAATAAGAAAGGACGTAATGCGGGGCGGTCACAAGGACACAGGAAATACATTTAAAAATAGTCTAGCCCTCAAAGGCGATAATTCATCTAATTAGTGACCTAGGGAATATATATACAATAATAAATATAAAATAGGGGCATAGTATCCATGCTACTATACTAATAATTATAAAGAGATGAGCGATAGAGGGGCTAGTAGGCTGAAGGCACCTAGATGATGATCTAAGGACAAATTTTTAAAAAGAGTGGGGAATAATACCAATCGACAGACAATGAAGCACTTACAAATTAATATTAATTTCCTATAATTATAAGCGCCACGTAGTGGCAAACCTTATTAGCATATCAGTTATAGGCGGTTTGAAGTTGCTCGCTAAACCGCTTGCGAGAACTTCATACTGTAGTTTTTGTGTCACCCCAATAAGAATTCACTCTCATAATTTTTTTATAACGCCCCAAAAGAAGTGTAACTTAATAAAAAAGTGTCATTTCTTTTACTGTTTCTGTGTTAATTTTATGTGCTCGTTGTTTAATTTTTGATTTGATCATTTTACTAATTCGCGCTCTACTTATTTTGTGATCGATTTGGATATTTCTTCACTCCCATCCTACTAAATTTCTCTAATTTTAGTATATGACTTCTAATACTTCGTCTACTAATATTAGTATACTCGAGGAATAGATTCTATATGTTCGGTAGCGTATTTGGTCTGCTAAAACATAGCCACAAACACCATTTCGCAATACGCTGCGCTGAGAGAGCATATTCCTGCACAACAATTGTATAGACACTGAGTTGGAACCGGGATCAGAACTGATAGTAAGCGAAGTAATGTATATTATATGTGGACACGAGCGAAGCCGCGGACGGCGAGCGAGTGATATGTGAAATGTTAAAAAACTCTAACATTCATAATAAATTTGAAACGTTCTTCGATCGGCGTTATACATTTATCGAGTCATCTTTATAAACACCTTACCACCCATTACGAACCACCACAAAAACATAATGTACATCATACACACACACACGCGCTCACGCGCGAGAGTGCGCGGACGCACATTATAGTGTGGCGGGGGTTGGGGATCGGTGGTGCGCATGCGTGCCGCAACAACCCGTAGCGTACAGTTGCCCCGACCGGCAGGACGTAAGCATCGCCTGAAGCGGTCACGAGACGGCCGGCCAGTGCGCACCGCGGCGCGGGCGACGGCGATCGTAACAACGTAGATTAATTAGATAGATTTGAAGTTCCTTATTATTCAACAAATTGTTAAATTATTAACATTAGATGATTGTTTATTACTATCCGTTTAATCTGGTTTTGTTAAAGTTTTTTTTAGCTACTTAACGGCATTTTAAATGTATGCAAAGAATGTAACCGGAATATAAATGGAAACTTGCGTCAAAATTATCTGAAATTAAAAATATGTTAGTAGTCAATAATTATAATAGTTGTTAAAAGTGCATTACTGAAAAATTTGGTCTAAAGGTTTTTCCTTTAATTTTTTTATAAATAATCTTTACATACTATTCCTCAAAGGCGTTTTCATTTTAGTCGCTAAGCCATATTTCCATTGATTCTGCATCAAAATTGATGATTGAGACAATTTTCAGACGAAGTTCACGGTTAATGACGAAAAACGAACAAATAAATTTTAATTAATGTTCTCTTTTAATAAAACTCATTGTATTTATACACATCACTAAAGCACGTAGAAGACGTTGAAATTTCTATACTTACCGTTTCTGATTATGTGTTCACTGTATTCGTTACACAGATACTTCAATACGAATGAATCCATTATAATAACACATTTCATTACTACACGTGCATATAACTAAATTAATTCCTTATCTATATAAATCTATATGTTAATAATAGTATTATCTAAACACGTAATAAGACAATAGACCACGGCGTGTCTGTACAGCAAAAGTGTATGAATGAAACATGGCGAAGGTACGATAAGAAAAAGGTAATATAGTGATAGTATAATAGAAAACGACGATTTACAAAATTTTTGTCTGCCTGTCCGTCTGTCCGCGCACGTCTCTGAAATTACTGAACGGGTTTTAATACGGTTTTTATATATATGAGTTGGCTTGGAGCACAACGAACAACAACTTTCAGAAGACAAAAAACAAACAAAAACCTACAGTCGAACCCGCGATAGCGACGCGCTCGACTCATTGAAAAATATACAAAGGGGCGAAGGGCTGATGGGGGAGTGGACCGGTGAACGAGTGAGGGCGTCGGGCTGCGATAAAAACTTTATGCGACAGACCGAATTCTACACGGGCGGATCCGCGGGCGGAAAACTAGTGTACAAATAAGACACGATATCCGGCTATGCGTTCGCGCAGCGTGGTTTCGTTCCCATATGTTGATGGTGATTAAAAAACCATATTAGCAGTAAAAACGCATCGAATTTCAGCTTCGCACCTTCGGCGGGACTTCATATGGCAACATTTCAACGGGTCATAATGATTATGCATTATTTAATGCGTGTGCGACAACTGAATACGTGAAGATTTGAGTCTGCAACTACAATCGTTATGGGCGCTTATAAATGATGTCAAGCGCCTGGGTATTTATTAATGTTATTTTAAAGGCATTATTTTTAAAAGAAAACCTTTTGTGAATTGAGTAAATGTAGTTTCATAAAAAGAATAGCAATTAATATAAATAATGACTTAAACGTTAATAAATTAAAATACAAAATGAACAAAAATTAGATTGAAAATTACTGTATCAAATAAAATATACACAATAATATGATAGTGGTTAAGCGACTTAGCTAAAAGACAATAAAAAAAAGAGAAAATATAAAATAAAAATTAGCAATGTACATAAATTTTATCGTACACGATCGAAACGCACTAGTTTCAATACAGTTTTCACCATAATGTTTGGTATAAGTACGCGTGAAATAATTTTGCCGATATGAAATTAGGTACATTCCAATAAATGCGAAAGTATTGTCATCTAGACCCGAGCAAGACTCCCACAAGGATCTGCATTTTCGTTGCTGCGACACTGGAACACTAACTTCACACCAAAATAGATTTCCGGCGAGAACTGTAATGATCCTTATAGTTCATATCACAAAGTTAGATAGGTCTTCTAAGCGAAGTCTTATCTAACTGTTTACGATTCGAACGATATCGGACCGATCTCAATGAAGATTTAGATGTTTTTTTATCTTATCTTAACGTTTTCATGCCGAGCGGCGATGGCTGTGTGGTACCGCATTAACAATGGGTCAGAAGAAAATTAATCCAAAGATAAAGTTAAATAAATAAATAAGTAAATAAATAAATATATATAGTTTTTTTAAACTCCTCGGCTTGGCAAATGGTTTAAGACAAACATTAATTTTTGATCAAAAAATAATTGTCTCGTGCGGGAATCGAATCCACGCCCTTATCGCAGCATACGGATCGTTAACCAGGCATGGTAGTATGAATTTGATACTGTATAATATTTTAAAATTTACAGTTTTAGTGGAGCTGCAAGGGTATCGATATGAATTAAATGCATTGTTAGAAATAATTAATCATCCATACAATAAATGCATGTCCGGAATAAAGTTCGCTAATAAAAATCGCATAATCAATGTCTCAAATATTAAATTCAATACAAAAAAATTAAATCCTCTTTTTCAAAAGTTGTCACATAACACTCGGAATACGTCATTATATCATAAATTTACCACTCGTTCAGAAGGCAGTTTCTCCTCAGGAATAACTAGTAAGAAACTCAAGGATAACTATTTTCATAAAATCAAATCAAAAATATCTTTATTTTGTTGGTAACAGAATTACACTTGAAACACGTCATTAATTAATTTATTTGAATATTAACACTACCGCATATTTCAAATTCCGACTCACCTCGGGAAGAATAGACAAGAAACTCGAGAGTTGCTTTTTAACGCTCATAAATACGAAATATTGAATAATCAGTAAAACTATTATAAAACTTAATAATAACATGAAATAACGTGATAGCCGAGTAGTTCAAGCTCATGGTTTTTTAGGGTTCCAAGTCAAAATGGCTAAAACGGAACCCTTATAGTTTCGTCATGTTCGTCCGTCCGTCGGTACGTATGTCACAGGTATTTTATTCAAAAATTACAAAATATTTATTGATAAAATTTAAAGTATAATTGTCTTGTGTGGGTCGCTACTTATTTTAGTAGTGAAATAACAAAATGAAACAACAAAAATAAATATTTCTAGGGGTCACTCCACACATGTAACAGAAGCTGAAAAATCATTTTTCTCTCAAACATCTACGCGGTGCACATATTGTATTGTGCAAGGTGTTAATTCGCGGAAATTCATAATAGACGCTTGCCTGCAACATGCATTGGACATGCAACATGCAACTCACCGCTGACCCTCGAATCTGCCTCTCCACTACGAATCGTCATCCAAAGGATTGAAATTGACTCAAGAGAATTGACAGACATCGAACACCTAAGCAATTGTTCATTTTATTTTTATAATTATATTATAATTATAATTATCTTGTACGCAGAGCTCACGAGTACACAACTGTATCTAAAATCGACCGATACGTAAACAACAGATTATTTTTAATAAATACTCTCAAGATTTAACGAAAGAATTTATTTTTATTAGCGAGTCGAAGTCGATTATTCTCCTTAGACTGTTCTCTATTTCAAGGTATACATGTATTTTCGTATATAACCTGACGCTGCCCGAGTTGGATTACAATTTTCTATAACTTGAACAGTTCTTACAGAAAGTTGAGGTGACGTCACATGACTAATACGAATAAAATTAAGGTAATTTTATTAAAACACTAGACCTTACCTTCCCGCTTCGCTGGACGTTACGGGTTAAGAAGCTGAATAAAAATAAATGCTGAAGGCTGCATGCGATCCAAAAATTATATAGCCTAATACCATCAGCAAATGTATCCGTTTCGTATGATGAAAGTCTTATACGTTCAGCAGTTTCAAAACCGATGCACGGACAACAAAAAAAAAATCGCTTTTACTATATATCGTATATACTATCTTTTGGTAAAGTGACTGGGATGTGTACAAGGATAAAAAAAAAAGTAAAAACCGAATTGCCTTAGAAGAAAGCGTCATACTCGTAACGTTTTATTATAAAAGCGGGATTCGTTTCTTCTTCTTTTACTTCTTTCTTTATTTTTCGGATCTTTCCCTGCCGACAAAAACACGGGGTCCGCCGGAGTGGCAGAACGTAAGCCGCGCGCGTCGCCCGCGGCGCTCACGCCGCGCGCCGGCGCGCCGGCCCCGGCCGTGCAGCTAGCTCCTGCGACCCGGTTCGCCTGCTCCTCCATCTGACGGGGTCTGCTTAAGTGGATAGAACTGTGTTTTGTCTTAACATGTATAGTTTGTTAAAGCCAATTACAAATATTGGCTTTTTGTTGATATTTCATATACGGTTTGAAAATTGTAAGATTTGCGATGTAACGTACAAAATTGGATTGGTTGTTAGAAGTGATTTACATAGATTACGTATAAATTTATATTTTTAAATCACATTATTTTGTCCTTTTAATTTTACAACGATAAATATTGACTTAATTTTTTTTATTAGTGCAAATAAATAGGAGGATCTCCGATTCGACTGTATTTTTTAAATGTTGGTACTTTAGAACTCCATTATTTATTAACCAATTTCGATATATATATATATATATATATAATTTTTTTTCGTAATATTTGTTAGTCCTAGTATTTCATTGAATTCTATGTGGTCAACCATTTGAAACATATACTTCTTTGTTATTTTTGTAGTTATCTATTTGAAAGACTATTTTACCTTAATTTTACAATGAAAAAAAGTGAAATTAACAAACTTAATTTATAACATAATGAAGATATAAATATTTTAAATAGCCTACTGCATAGAAAGATAATACATCGCGCTGTCATTAATAGAATACGTCATACTTAAAACAAGCAGACTTCTGATTATATATCTGATTACCGCATATAGACAGAGGTGTATTAGTTTAATAAAAATAATACATTTTCATATAATATTGAAAAAATAAATAAAACTATTAAAAAACTTAAAACTCGAATCTCTATTCATTTTCCAAAATCAAAAATAATTCATTTGATGCATCGGGATCTTTCAAAGACTCCTTCGATAACGATAGCACCTGTCCTCGCAGGAAATAAATCAGAAATACTTTCTATAATTTCCAATTACGTATGTCACGTGCTTCTAAAAAAAATGACAGCGATCCATCAAAAACAGATCACTCGAAGCATTGCCATTCGCGAGCGTTGGCCGAGAGCCGAGCGAGAATAAAGAAATAAAATGAAATAATAAAAAAAGCAATCCCCACGTTTTTAGCCGAGGGGACACCGAAATTACCCGGTCCCCGCGTCTATAATTATGTTACCTTCATAAGGTTTTTTATACTCTGTCCCCCGGACTACGACCGATGGATATCTGATAACTAATGCTCGCTTACATCAGATACGGCCTCTCGTGTCATATAGTTTATTTATAACTAAAATGGTTATGTTTAACCGGCGAGATCATTAACTGATTAGGGGTTGCGGTCCGGGCGGGTATCTACTAGTGCTTCGGACGTACGGAACGGCACTAGCGGTCTTATATTCAAATGTGTGACTTAATTTCAAATCAGTAATTTGAAACGGCACGAATTGACAATTCGAAATCGATCGACATTTAAATCTTTCCGCATGAGTGGTGAAATGTGATTTTTTTAGAACAGTGCGATATAAGTCGAGTGTTACGACGTGTTATATGAGGATACAAAAAAAAAAAAAACATACGGAAATGGGCGAGCAAAGCAATAAGCAGGTATTGTGACTAAAGTACCAAAAGTGTATTTTTCACCAGAATAATAAAAACAAAAATTTTTTTCTCAAAAAGAAAACAATTCCAAAGTTCTTTTATGACCACACTAAAATCTAAATGTAAACTAAAGTTAGGGAAATGCAGAAAATTTCTGCCTCCTAAATGATGTCACGTCGAACCAATTAAATCGAAATAAATGTTTATTTTATTATTAAACTAAATAAAAAGAAATAACCTATTTTATAACACGACCAGCATGTACGTAAAATATCACCAATCTCTTCATATTCTATTGAAGTGTTTGAATATAAGAGTGACTTTAATATCTATAAAATTTATAACTTCATTACTTAAAAATCTCGGCATTGATTGTATTATTTTTAACAATAGCGATACAGAAGGAATTTTTAAAAAAATGGGACTGCATAAATGCCCCTCGTCTTTTTCAAGATATGGAACCAGCGATCATCGGAGTGAAGTGATCCATCCCTTAATGTATTCACCCTTGCGAGATCGCGGCGGTGAACCGTTTTGGACGTCGTTAAAAAAGTTATTTATCCGGCAAATTAACTGTGAAACACATCTAAAGGATACAGTTATTACGCCAAATGGTGCCGTATGAGATTTTTGTAGGGCAGAAGCTCCTATTACGGGGACAAGCGAATTTGCTTACTCATGGTGTTCTTATAAGGTTTGTTTAATGCGAAAATAATTTGTATGGGGTCGTATTTTCGTCATTAAATGAATAGAAGTGTTGTTGTGTATATCTTAATAAAAATCTTTTTTTTTTCTTTCATCGTGAAATTCAAGGAATTCTATATTAAGAGCATTATTCTTATTTTTAATGATTAGTTCTCTCCAGTCCATTGTCTGCATAATTATTTTGAAGTTACAAAAGTAAATATGGTGGATATCGCTACTCTGAAACCTTTACAAATTTGAAAACCATATTTCGGAATACAAAAAAGCGCACAACAATTTTATTTCCAAATAACATAATAAATATTAAATCTTCGATATGTTCTGATTCATCGTAAAGTGATCTCGTCCATTTTAAGTTGCATATATTCAAGCGACGTTTACAGTTTTAATATGCTATCGTGAGCGATAAAGTAACAGTTAAGTAAGTGATAAAGTGATATTATCGCAGTTATATCATCACGCTGCTCTTCTTTGTGACGTGTCGGTTGTCGAGCTAACAGTTGGGTAATGACCCGTGGAAGGTGACAATGGAAGTTTTGGAATGTTCGACCGTAACGCCCAATCGAGCTCTCGCGAAGTTGTGACCGGATCGCCGAAACGCCTAGAACTTGGGGATGCAGAATTCGATGTAGCACTTGCAGATGAGGATCATTGAAGGAATTAGCGATAGAGTATTCGATAGTGCTGTTATTAAGAACGCGGGTCGTGTCGTGTTGTTATTTTTTTTTGTGTAGAATTGTGTTCGATCATCCTACTGCCGAGTCGAAATCTCCCTTAATTTTTATTTACAGAATTACGTATTTATAGCTTAAGCCGTCCGCGCTGGTCCGCTACGACTCGAAGGACGCCAACGGCCGTCGTCGGCGACGCGATGGCGAAACCGGGGCCGGAAACTTACTCAACCCTTCGAGGCGCGGAGCGGCGGTCTATGATTTGACTTAAGTCAAAACCCATTCGTCGATTCTCCCATAGTACCCGGCACCCTTCAGTTCGAGGGCAACGAACTTCACAATTGTGCCGTTACTGCTCTAAGATGACAATTTTATGATAAGCCCTTGAAGTTGATAATAACGGGTTTGCTAAAGACATAATAGAAAAGAAAGATATTCTGTCAACGAAATAATCTAGGGTAATTATTATGACGTAACAATTTTAAAACACCTCAAGCGGATTGTGTGCCTTCCGAAAGGCACGTTGAGTTGTTTAAAATGTTCTGTCACAAAAAAAATATATATAACCTATATACCTATGTCGTTAAAGATAAAAAGACTTTTATTTCAAATTGAGAGACAATAATGCATAAATTTTATAATTGACAGCGGTAAAAGTGATTGTGATAGACATTACATATAGTTATATATATTATTAATTTTTATGTTAATTGATTTAAATACTTAAAGAAATGCTTGAAAAAGAAATTTAAATTTTCATATTTTATTAGCTCATACTCATGATTTTCATAAAAACTCGTCAAATTCAAAATTATGCATATCAGCTCTTCAAAAAAAAAGAAAGGTATATAAAGGTTTTCGCAATCCAGTGACATAATTAATATCTCGTTTAAGCGCAGCTAGCTGTGACTAAGCGAACACTCGGAAGGGGACCAACTCATTTCGCGCCCAATTTGTGGTCGATTAAAAACAAATTTTCCATTAGAATGCGAAGATTTTTAGTTAAAACTAGTGTAGTGCTCGACGGAATAAAACATCGATAAAGTTGAATTTGTGAACATGAAGAAAGCATTAGTTGTTTGTTATCGTTAGAGTAGTGTCCGACGTGATGCATTGAAATTGTTATTGTTAGTATTATAGCATTTTATTATCTGTCGTAACCAAATTTGTACTAAAACCTGGCTGGAAAACGTATTTTCATATAAAAACAAGAATGATGTAAATCGGACCACAGCTTTCAAAACGGCATAAACGAACAGACAAATACAGAGATATTCTATTTCATAATATTTATGGTTTCCTCCGCAAGGCGTAATCGTAGACAAACGAAAAAAACATTTTTTTTTATTAAAGTTATTCATTAAAAAATTAATGTCACATAGAATATAAAGGTGTTATTATTTTATATTATAGTAGCTTTTGCCCGCGGCTCCGCCCGCCTGAATATAAAACAAATTATTTTATCTCCTACATCGCCCCATCATGAAGTCAAGTTCCCCACCGCTATCTCTTTCTCGATCCTGAACCCGGTCCCGTTGTCGATGTCGATTTCATTCATTCTTGATTCTGGTCGCGGTCACGTTTCTCATACCGAGTCCGGTCTTTAATAATAATAATAATAATAATAATAATACATATCTATGTATATTCCAATTCCATTCTCGATTCCGTTCCCACTTTAGATCCCAATCTCGGTAGTGATTCCCATTCCGGTTAAGGTTAAGCTCTCGGTTCTTATTTTGATCACACACTCGATTTTGAGCTTGACCTCATTTTCGATTTCAATCTCGGTTTGGATTTTCAATTCCGTTTCTCGTTCCGTGAGCTATTTCTATTCTGCTGCCGGTCACGGTTCTGATTTGGACGAGGTTGTAGCGTACGGTAGTAGTATGGAAATAATATAGTATTGGAGCTATAAAATATAATAGTAATATAGTACTTAGACCTATAGTACTCGGGGATCGTGTAGTTTTCTACGAGTGATAGGATTTTTAGAATCACTAGTAGCTGAAATGTGAAGATGAAGCCAAGCTTTTTTTTTTGAAATAATTATCGTTTGCGCATGCGATATTTAACTAGTTTCATAGTAAGCGAATAAATGATTTAAGCAGGCAAACAGACAAAATACACATATCTGTTTCGATTTTACATAACGCATTTCATTCTCTTAGAGCTACTTTTCTAAAAATGAAGCGTTTCGATATTTTTTAATTACAATAAACAGCTTAAACACAAATTTTATTGTCAATAACTTCAGTGGTTTCGTTTTTTTTTTATATTAAAGTTTCAACGTTTATTTTATTTCTTTTAGGATTTAGGGCTTTTAGGACTTAGGGTTACTTTAAGAGCGATGCATATCGTTACTTTTTATAAATAAATAAATAGCTTCAGTGATTTCGATTTTCCATACAATAATTCATGTCCTAACTTAAACCCTTCAGGTTTAATTAAAAGATAGTAACCTATTTTTTTTAATTTCTAAAATGTTAAGTTTGACATCTGTAGTTTCGGTTTTTCATACGACAGTATTTATGTTTTAAACCCTTAAAGGCTGAATTTCTAAAAATGTTTTATTAGGCTACATTGTAACAGGGATGTATCTACAATTTCAAATTTCAAGTCTCTGGACCCAACCTACTGGAGCTTCGGCCTCGCGTTGATATATCAGTAGTCGATTAGTTTATTCTTTTATATATATATATATAGATATTGACTGTACCATATTTTGTTAGCGTACAATTTTACATATTTTTTTTCGTTATTTGATTTCAATTAAAACCTGAAAGATGCTTCTATAAGCGAAACAAATTTTCCTAAAAAACCTCCATAAAAATTCATTGAGCAGTTTCAAGAGGCGGGCGTATTCGAGCAGACAGACGGACAATTTTCAAGATGTCCTTTTTGGTTTTTATTACCTCTATCGTTCCGAAGTGCAAATATACAAACTTTATGGGCGTTAAATTAGAATGTGGCTGCAAGATAAAATACCTGGTACTATTTACTTCGACAACATTTTGGGTTAGTGCGAATGAAATTATCACGAAAATACCGACTGACGGTTGAAATTACTTAGTTTCAGCACAGTTTCATAGCTTTTCTAATTTGAGGTACTTGCTGGTTCAAAAATATAGTAATAAATTTCTCATAGTCGAGCATAAAAGATGGATTTAATCGTTAATAATTTGGATTGTTTTCATCAGCAGCAAAGATATCGATGTTAATAGTTTTATACTGAATTGAGCACATCACTACGTGTGTCGCATCGTTGCATTGGCATATTGAAAAGCGCCCTACGCACTGAGCCTTTTGATGTCACCGAGGGTGCACTCACATGTACGTACACACTACACTATAAATATGACAATTGATTTTTTTTTATTGACATATTTTAAAAGTAAATATATTGTTCTGTGATAACAATATTTATTTAATATTAAAAATTCTCTACAATCATTTGACAAGATTATCGAAAGTTGTAAATATTCTAATGTTTGCAAAATACGAATAAAATTTGTGTTAAATAGAAAGACACAGGTGCACAAGAATTTATTTTTTTTTATTTTGATAAGTATGATTTAAAAACGTCAAAATCTTATGAGTGTTAAATGCAAGTAAACGCTATGCGTACGCGCACTTAAAAAATTCTCGCTAGTCAAGCGGAGATTTGTTTGCGTTGAACGCAAAGGGGGAACTTCGCGAAAAAGCTTTTTGGTCACAGCTTTAAAGCTTGAAGAACAAAGAATACGTACTGTGCTTTGGTTCTTATGTATTATCGTAATATTCAAGTGAGGTTTCTCCTTATTATTTGTAACCTGTATAATGCTAACCCGTAGCCCTATCGCCTGAAGCCAGACCTTGAGATGGGCTGAAAGAATTAATTTAGAAATACATCGCTCAAATTTCGTATAAAATTTGTACGAAATATCAGGATGTATATAAATACATCCTGCCTATTATAACCCACCGACAGATTCGTATCACGATGACGGGTGAATCATCGAATGAATTTTCGATTTAATTTTGATAAATGTGTCTATATAAAAGACCGATAGAATACCATGTCAAGCCGAGATCCTCGAAGTCGTCACCGCACTGGTGACAACATCGTTAGCAGTCCTCGACGCGCACATATATATATATATATATTTATAAGTTACTCAAGAAAAACGATGTAAGTACACGAGTAAGAAAAAGGAAGACTGTGTAATACTCAAAATATATGTGCATGAATTTGTGTTTTCATAATCACAAACTGGGTTTAAGCTGAGCTTTCTCTACTGACGGTGGTTTGGACGTCGAGCTTGTGTATGTGTATTATCTTATAACAAACGTCTATAACGTTTACAAACAGAATCGCCTAATCTCTGGAGAAGCTCGTAGATCACTTTTCGTACCTCTTGTCAGATCTTGGTAACCTTTTCTCTAAGAGCGTTGGCAGATGGCGCTGTAAGCGTGCATTTGTACAATAAATAAAAGTGAACCAGAATGAAATGATAATAAAAGTGCGTCGTATAATCGTGCGGGCGGAGCCGCGGGCGTTGGCTATAGCGAGAATGTGCGCATGCGCATACTGCCTCGTCTACGCATTACGTCTCGGTACATGCTGGCTCTGGAAGCAATTACGTGGAACCTTCAATTTTCTTAAGGCATTACGGCTTATGTGTGTACGCAACACAATTGATCGTGCCAACAACAACGGCTAGCCAGTAATATCACACGTCACGCACACGGCTTTACTTAGGTCGATTCTACTATATTTATTTCTATTATTTTTTTATATTGTTAATAGGTCTAGAAATAGATCTAATAACTTGACTGTCATCTAATAACTAAAGACTATCGTCTTTAGCTTTATGTCCACTATAAAACGTAGTCATAAAGCTAAGGACGATAGAAATGTCTTCACGTTGTAAATAAAAGTTACTATGTTAAAAGGGAGATTTTACGTTTCACAAATTACCGTCTTTCACCGTCTATATAGAAGTCGAGAAGGATTCTCGTTTAGGTTAGGTGATATCAAGTAAGGTTTTTGTGACCTAATGCCTAAATCAATGTATTTACTAATGCATCACCACTCACTGCAGTGCACTGGGGAAAATGTATACAGCAACTAGTACAATGATACTCTATCAAGAAAAAAAACCGCTCAATCACGTAATCACCTGCCCGTCTTTGTTCAATGGCGAACTGTTTCTTTAACTGATGCAATTTGTATCGGAATATTACGTTATGTTGCGCGCATGCGCGCGCGCGCGCGTGTGTGTGTGTGCATGTGTAACACATGTAGAGATAGATCCGCGAGCTAAACTTGATGTGTAGGAAAATAAATGCATTTTGGTATAGTCGGAAAAAAATATTATTCTTTATGGCGTACGTATGTTTTATAAAATTTTCAAAATATAATATAGCTTATTTTATTCCATGCTAATAGGTCAAGAAATCACTTTTAAAAAACTTTCAGGCTACCCGAAACGATCCTGTTTCATGTTCTTGAAATGCTTAAGAAGAAACATTCTAGGAAAATTTAATTTGATTATAATTTTGTCTGGACTATGTGAAGTTTAAATACTTCACAAATATCATTTTCCTTCTGCATTTACGACTTTACTTCCTCGGGTGTATAATGTATTCCAGACGAAGGTATAGTTCGATACGCCTATTAGCTAGAAATGTCAATCCGACTAGGTGTTTTAAGGTGGGACCCTATCTCTATACACCGATAATAATAATAATAATATAAACTCACGCCTATTTTCCGGAAGGGTAAGTAGAGACTATAGATTTCCACATGGTACGATCTTCGCATATCTCTCTTGCCTCACTGACATCCATCAACCTTTTTATGCAAGCTCGTTGGTTTCGGATGCTTAAAATTTGGCCCTTTTTTTTAATATGCCGCCAATATGGCCTACACAGGATGTTCTAGGGCGACCCTTGCCGACCTTTCCATCACACACATTCGCTATATAGATTAGTTTTGTCAGTCTACCTTCATGGCCCTTCCAAAGGGCCAAACCACCGCAACATACCTCTTTCTTCTTGAGTCACTACACCTTCCTTCAAACCACACCGCTCTCTGACATCACTGTTTCTACATCTATCGTTGCGAGACATTCCATACATACTAAACATATACCGATAATACTGTGCAAATTTGTTTATAAGGGCTATGGTTACAAGAATCGTATTATCGTTATTGTCGTGTCATTATTTTATTGAATAAATCTATTTAGCGATACTGTTTAGCAGAATCGTCCAGGCGGCTTATGTGCACACAGCAGTGAACGCGGGCGCAGCCCACCGAACACCTGTGATATACGGTAAATATAAGATTACATGTACATTAAGAGGTGAATTTCTTAAACGGAACCCTCTAAATGAAAAAGTTAATAATGAAAAACATATATTTGCAAGAATCATAATGTAGAAATGACAACAATATTCTTGTTCTTAAAGATGTAATATCTGAGTTACATATATTATTCTGGGATTGTTCACCTAAGCCTAAGTGCTTAGGTTTAGGCTTAGGCATTATGGCTAAGCCTAATTTCTCAGGTCATTAAAAATTCGATGATTATCAGGTCCAATCGATTTTTTTTAATAAATTAAACCCTGTAACATCAAAATAGTTACTTTTTGGCTCATCGTTATAGTCTCATAATTTATGTTATGCCCAATGAAAAGTTTTTTATAGTATGTAATACTATTAATGTCTAATCATAAATAAAACATACAGCGTATTTTGTATAAAAAATGATGTGAGGCGATTTTGGCGATTTTTCGACCCCCACCAACTCTTTTGGTGAGATTTTGTGAGGTTTAGCTTGACCCCGGCCCTCTCTCTTGTCATTTGCATACGGAAACTCGGCAGCTCGTTAAACATTATCGTGTAGAATTTAGCTACGTTTTAGTGGGAAAACATGTTTAATTTAAGCAAATTTTCTCGCAATTTGGTACAATTAATTACAGAAAAATTATTACATTACATTTGCCGAGTTCCCTCACCCTAAACGTCTGAGGTAATTAATAGACGCCCCTTTGCCACTAATCAAAGTTGTTGATTAAACGGCGTACTAAATGACTGAAAATTTCTCTTCCTAATCAATTTCATGTTTGTGATTAGTTTTCTTACGTTTTTTTTTAATGGAATAAAAGTAATACATTAAAGTAATACTACTATGTATATATATACATAAATTAGTCTAAGTTCAGTACCGAAATTCTTGATCATATCTAATATTAAATCTGTCTTCAAACTAAGACCAATCAATTTCCTGTTCGGCAACCTCGTAAACATTTTAACTTTTTATTCAATTAACTTCGAATTGCAACGGTTCTTAACGGTTTCAAAAAAGGAAAATGAACGGTCGATTAAAAATAAGTTTTGCAAATTAGTTGCCAGACCAGGGATTTATCGCAAAACCCGTCACGTCCAAAGCAAACAATTTAAATCGACAGTCGCGCTCGATGACAACTTTATTGATTATTTATTCATAATTACTTCTGCTACAAAAATGAACTAGATTAAAAACGATTCGAGTTTTCGAATAAATTTTCAAACAAAATTTATTACGCACAAATATAAAAAAGAATGCGGTTTAAGCATATTTAAGACATGATAAAATCTATCGATGGAAAATCGCAAGGAAACCGCACCTTAACCACAATACCTCGTCTACCGACAGTCGTATGTAAACTACTTACGAGATATAAGTCCTGTGCATATATAAGTCCGGCTCGCGTCCGACTTATAATTGCATATTAAAAATATATATTGCGTTTTATACTCGATTGGCTTTACCCGAGTTCATCGAATTCACACTCGTCATCCCGTAGGGCCAAATCATATTATATGTAATAAAATATAATGTCTGTAAGATTATTTCTTTGTAAATCTAAACATTTTCCTCGGATTTAATTTGTCGTCTGCTCCTTTGTCCTCTGTGTGTTTATACATCAGCTTTTGCTCGCGACTCCATCCGCATGGACAGATAATGAATTCCTTCATCTTTTACATTGACCGGTCACGATGTCGATCCTGCTACCGATTCCGGACCGACGTTGATGTCAATACCTATCTATATCAGTAACTGACGGGTATAAAAAGAAAAAAAAATGTTCTACGTTGACGAGAGCGAAACCGCGGACCAAAGATAGTATTTTTATGAATATTACAAAGTTTCATCGAAATTCATTGAACAGGGTTTGCGTAAAAAAAAACAAATATCAATTTATCCTTACAATCTTTTAAGTTTGTATATATAAAGTAGAATATTTATATATATCGTGTCAAGTCATTATCAAATAAAATATTACTGGTTTCTGAATAATTTCTAATAAATAATTATGACACTTTAATTCTATTAATAAAAGCAATTTTTTATAGCATATTACGGTCGTCAGGTTGATATCTTGCATATTTTTGAAAAGGACAGGTGTGACAGACAGACATATAAATACGAACCCAATACAGGAGTTTCATTAACTGCACACCATAAAATTCCGATCTGCTTTAAAAGGCTTCTAGAATTCGCCGTGTGTTTTGTGGTGAAGTTCATGCGAACGAAAAAAAAAAAAGGCAAATACGAATTCAACAATGCGCGACGATAACAATGCACGGCCTCCGAAACGGTACGATTTCGCGACGTAAAAAACCCGCACTCCTTTCTCGTGCATCCACAATACATACATGTATTTAGTATCCATGATATCACAATGAAAAAATAGAACAAGGACGGCAGTATTGAATGTAGTTATTGTAATATTTAATGTTCTCATATCAAAAGCGTTCCTACGCATAACATCTACTTATATAGTTATCGTGAAATAGGCCATTTCATTCCAAAAACGACGTTTGTGCGCATGCCTTAACTTCCGCCATGTTTTTTTGGGACAATATGCGTGTACAAGCCGTGAATTTTAAACGTCTTTTTAAATTATTAATTAACGATTGGTGCAATTTCTATTGCGAAATACGTAGAGAAAAAAAAAATCGTTGTCTGTAAAGTCGGTTTACGGACGGTAGTTTGACGTGACAACGTCAAACATTACAGTAATATAATATACAGAACGACACAAGGAGAAAAGTTAATTGTTTATACTATCAATTATATGAATGTTCATTATTTTTCAGTCAATTGTAACATAACCTATCATTACTGCTCTCGCCGACCGAGGCTACTTTTTAAATAATAAATAATAAAAAATAAAAGAAATATTAATGAAAAGATTAAACACATAAGCTTGAACAATGAGATTTTTAAATTCAAGAATTACTTACCATTATTGTCGCAATATTAAACACACATGAAACTCACAATAACATTTCACTTCACTTTATAAACATTTGACGAAAACAGTTCACGTGTATCTTTTATGCTAGGCTGATCGAGTAGAGGGGAGATAGATGCAGCACGAAACGAACTGAGCCGACCACTCGAGCCTCGCTTGCGGAACGGGACATCGAGCGTAACGGGACAACGACGTCAACTTTTTCGTGCATGCAGCCCGTAATATCGAGTTATTAGACGTTGTCACGTCAAAAAATAATAGTATTTTTATCAGAAAAATGACAAGCGAAAAACTTGTTGATGTGGGATGTGATGAAAGTTTCGTGCGTCTAATGTAAGTTGTCATGAAAAGGTGTTCTGTTTTGTAAAGTGTGAAGTTGGTTTTATAGTGTCGCAGTAATGAAGATAGTTTGTTATGATCTGAAATTAAATCTTATTTGGCGGTATGTGAATCTGCGCAGTTGATAGAGTGCGACTGATTTAGTTGACAGCCCCGTTTAAGGCGTGCCTCACTTGGAGGCTGATTGTAAAAGATCAGACATCAAAAAACTAGAAACATTATAGCTCAAAACGATACGGGAAGTTTTAGGACAGGGCTAAAAGGAATACTCGATAATCGATACTGAATCGATGAAGTTCTGTAATAATCGATAAGTATGATGTACTTAGAATATAACCATCAAAAAGTTTTCGTTTTTACTGTTACTTCAAAGCAATAATGTTTCATTGACTTCCTAGCTCGAAAAATTACTCTTAAGTAACGATGCGGGAAGTTTTAGGGCTTGCCCACAAGGTCAAACGTTCTCCAGATTACTTTGTTTAGGTTAAGTTATGTTTGGCGTATGAACGTAAAAGCACAGGTAATCATTGGGTTTTACTAAAGAGTATATGTACTAATTGAATGGGGCATTAATTGTGGATCAGATAAAGAAGATGTCGAGCAAGCTAGTGATCTACCCATAACGATGACTCATGACACGTCAATCGCTTCATGATGTTTTGCGGATATCGATTTAATAGGATGCTATTCGTACACTTTCTTCTTTAATTATTTAGTGAGAAATATGATAGTGCTTTTCGCTTGGAAGTTTCGTTTACATTCTACAATTATATCATCATTATATCATCCATCTGATATGCTATTCCATCTTTTGTAATAATTTTGAACTAAATATGACAAAATGTTGATTTAAATATAACGTACAAATACAGATTAATAAGGCTTATAAAAAATAATAATAATACAACTGCATATTCTAGTATTTCTGGTGAAAACCGAAGCGGTTTCAAAGTGTGACATTTTTAAAGTACCTTCAATTTAAAAGGCGGCTCGACACTCAGTTTATTGTGAATCATATTATACTCCACGATATCCTTTCACGATTAAAAAGCTGCTCGCCGCGCTGCGCGTACGGCTGTAAAAACGACGTTTCCATTATCCTACTGTCAAACGGACGGCCGCGTAATGGCGCTCATAAATTGACCTCGGCGTGTTCCTGCGGCTGCAGAAGGTGAACGGATCTCGCTGCGAAAAACTTTACGGCCGTTTCGATATCAATTTGTGGATCCGGTTTCCAAGTCTCAATGTGTGTACGATACTTCAGTTTTCCCAAGATCACTCTCGGATTGGTGGTCTCAGCATTTTTCGCTTTCACGCTAAGAGAACAATGTATTTTGTGCAAACATACAAACCTGCGTGCGCGAGGTGAGTTAGACACTAGCAGTGTGATGGATATCGAGAAGTTCATCTCACAGAAATTCCACTTGAACCTTGTCCATAACCTGGTTTCCCCACAATTCTTTTCTTTGTCGTCCAACGAAGACGACAATCGCTATTGGTATTTACCCGTGGACTCTTAATGAAAAGAGAAGCGGAATCAAAATGCTTATGACAGACAGACTGTCTGTCATAAGTTAACTTGTAGGTGTGTCTGAAAGTTATGAGCGATACATGGAAAGAGTAAGGATAAAAAAAATACTTTTTAGAATAATTCGAATGTCCGCACGACACGTTTGCAAAATTTCGCAAAGACATTGTAATTGAATGTAATTGAGAATACTCGCTTTCATGTAGGTATCTATTCAATTATAATTTACGTATTTTCCTCATCAGATGGCGTTACTCGCAAATGCAATAAGTTAATCATAGAGATGTTACTCTATATCGTTCTGGTGTGAAATCAATTTCAATGACACAGACGCGTTAGGCACAATGTACTTACCTTTTCGCAATTTGCTTTCGGTGACCCCACGTCAGCGTGCTGTCGGACGTGTCGGTCACGCGAGCTTAGGGCTGTTAGCGGACCTTTTCGTCGACGCGATGACAACACGTGACAGACGGCTTAACGTGATTTCAGATTCACAGCGCCATTGGTTTAAATTGACTTCAATTCAGAAACTCGTCGGTTAATTAGCCCGCGTTCAGTGTCGAAGGCGACGCACTTGACCACTGCGCCACCACAAATTTGACATATCTATTTTATAATTCTTTTTTTTATTCTTCTGATTTTACTAATCTATGGTTCGGATTTTAGTTCTGTAATAAATAATGATACGGCTTATGATATTGATGGATATCAAAACAGGAAGTTTTATAATAGCGTTATATAAGGTATAGAGGCGCCGCCTCAGTTGCTTGAATAAATTGTAGTAGCCTCCAGTGTTTCTTTATTTTTTTTTTTAACAGAGAACTATTTTTGGTCTTTCTCAGCGCCATTATCCGTCGTGAGATCGGTATTCGAAATTACTTTTTCTTAATTTCGCCTACACACGAGCGCCGGTTCACGCAGCCCTATGGTTCATGACCGCCCCGAGACAGACTTCAATTAGACTGCGTCGCCGCAACCGGCCGAGGTCGCTGCGGGGCGCTGCCGCGATCCGCTCGCGCCGCGCGCTAGATCCCCGCGAGATATCTTCACGGCGACACTCGTCCGGGTCGACCGGCCCGCGCCCCCCCCGTATAACCATCGCCCGTTTCCGTTCTCGATTCCTATAACGATGCCTGATCCTATTCGAACGCGATCAGTCGCCTATCCCGTTCTGTTAGTTCGTTATTGGATTATATGAAGGTATCTCTTAACCAATCAAAAAATATGATAAGAAATTAATTTTATTTAAATATAAAATTGAACACAGAACAGCCGCGATTCTAAAATAATTACGTTATACTTTAAATGTAATATTGTGACCATCCCACTGTTTAGATGAACATATCCTTCGACGTTCTTTTAGTTCCGATCGAGGGGCAAAATTCATTCCTCAATTCTCTGGTAGTCGGGAACGAATTCGGTAAGTGCTGATTGGACAGCAACGCAAGTTAGTTATGAGCGCCGAGTGTTTTTGGTACTCGTATACTTAAGCGATATATTTATGTCATGTGCAGAAGACATCTCGACGGAACCAGCACGTCGGAGAAAGTACATTGAAGAGCTCAAATACAACATCCAAGGTTCCAACACACATTCGGCCAACTTGGGAGCTATGGCCCAATATGGTCCCATTAGAAGAGACCCGTACTATGATGCGCAGAATCCTCCAAGATACCAACGATCAATATTTATTTAGAAGCTTCCGCCTATTTCTTATAACATTTAGCAGAGAGCACGGATCTACTTACCCTTCACTGGCATCCATCAGTCGTATCGTGCGAGCTCGTCAGTTATGGTATAATTTGGTTTTTCCTTAATACGGCACCGATTCGGTGCACACATTTTGTGGGGAACCTGGCCGACCCATCCAGCTAGTTTAATATATTTATGAAACTAGTTTTTCCTCGCAATTTCGTCCGTGCAGACTATAGAATTGAATAAAACGTGGATTAGATTTATAACTGGAGACAAACTATTCTAACATTTTTTTCCCGTGGTTTTTAATTGATGCAACAATAAAACTAACAGGCAGACAGACAGATTATTACTAAAACTATTGTTTTGGTATAAACATAGACTCCGATTGATTTTCCTAAGCTATCTTTAAGGTACATACCCTGTCTCGTTACAGTTCCATAGGACAGTCGTGTTCAATAAGTTGTAATACTAATTTAAGTATGTATTTGGAAGCGCACAAGCAGAGATTCCTTAGCCAACTAACCCATTAGAATTCGATATCGACAATCGTTATTTACACATACAACGCGCTATAGTTTTCATGTGAGGTTAAATAATTTATTGATAATTGATTTTTTTTATTAAAAAAAAAACTGCTGCAAACATTTTATGCAAAAAAAATATATATTTTTTCACAAAAAAATCAACCCGCTACCATGTTTCCGACGCGAGCGCCCCCGCCGCCGGACTACCGGACTACGGCTGAAAAGGTTTCGACGTTAATTTCACAAAGCGGCGCGCGCGAAATAATTTGAACGTTTGTGGGAATGTCGGCGTGGGATACGCGCGCGCACGGCCCTTCATTTGTACACAAAATAATATTAGTCTTAAAAGACCATTATTATTTGTTATTATTATAAATCAATAATAGTTTTATGTTATTATATTATACAAATATAATAACACAAATCAACAAGTACCGTGCCTATTTCTTTAACTACCGTGATGAAACTCTAGGAGAAGAAGTACACACACCAAGTGTAATTTTGAAACAATAGTATTAACCTTTCAACAATAGTACCAAACATTCCAAACAAAATTTCACTCTGTGACCATTCAAATTTTCGTCTGTTTAAGTTGTAGTATTAATTTTTCTCGAAGAAAAGTGTAAGGTTACTTAAATCAGATTTTTATAGATATTTGTCTAATTTAGAACGATGTAATTAATCATAATTAATTGATTTAATTACCTTTTAAGATTGGATTTTATTCTTCGCACGACATTGGACTGTGTAAGATCTCATTGTCAAATAATTTTTAAGGACTGTGGATGTCGACTTTCGCACGCCGATATGTTTTTATCTAAATTTTAGCTTTCACAAAATACAATTAATTATTCATAATTTTTCAGTTCAAATCTTATCTTATTTGACTTCACAATTCAATTTTATTACCTTTTCATTTAAATTACATACAATAGTACTTTTTCTTAACTAAGCAGATTCTACATATGTACCTACTAAAATTACGATACTTTGTGCTTTTAAGTTTGTCTCAGGAATATGGAAACTTTCCATGGGATAAGTTTTATTGAATACCAATAATTGGTATTTAGAAGCATAATATGGCAAATATCATCGAAATCGTTAATGGACGTTCTTGCGTGAGATATCAATTATAACGCAATGTCTGCTCGTTTGTATTATTAAAATGAGTACATATATAAAGGAATATAAGTCCATTATTTTCACTGTACAGTTGTCATTTAGGAATGCCATTAAAATGCTACAAAAATATCAGAATTTATTTGTTTCTTTAAGCTTAAAATAAATAAAACTTGACAAGTTTAGTCCAGCCAGGCAGAATCAAAACGTTGCGGTGGTTTGGCTATCTGGAAAGGATGGATGAAAGTAGACAGACAAAACAAATCAATAGAATGTGTGTAACGGAAAGGTCGGCAAAGGGTCGCCCTAGAAAATCCTGTGTAGACCATATTGGTGGTATATTAAAAAAGGACCAAAGTTTAAGCAACCGAAAGCGACGAGCTTGCGTGAAAAGATCGATGGATATCAGTGAGGCAAGAGTGCAAACATTTGTACCATGTGGAAATCTGTAGTCTCTGCTTGCCCTTCTGAGAAATAGGCGGGAGTTTATATTATTATATTATATTATTAAGATTGTCGTACTTTTTCTATTTTGTAAAGTGAATATTGTGCTTAGTCCATTAGATTCTTCTTCCACTTAGATCGCATATAGTTTTCTAATTTAATAACTTTCACCATAACAAAACCAGTGTATGCACCGAAAATTAGTCACCGCTTAAACCTCAAGACAATAATAACGTTCTCGTAATAAATCCAAAAACATCCATAATACAGGGTTGATATACCACAAGATCTATCTATATGTAGATCGCTCGATAATACGCCAAGGATCACAAATCAGCAGCGCCCGCGGCGACGTGCCTTACCGAGCGCAGCTGCCTATCGCGCATGCGGCACGGCGAACTGTTGCCGAGCATGCGGCACCTGCTACGGGCTTATAATGCGCCTGCGACGGGATACTCTCGACACGGTGTTTATACAGGATGTTGTGGATGTTCATACGACCGGATAGAATGATTAAAACGTGTACATATGTCATTTTGACTCATACAATAATTGTCACTTCCATATGGATATCTGGGAAGAGGAATAGATTGCAATTAATGAGACAGAAATAATAAACAGATCGAGATGGATCAGGGTCGTAATCTATTTCAGTACAGCTGAAAGGTCTTTAGCCCTCGAATCTAACCGACAACGTCTGGCGAGGGACGGAAAGTCTTCATGTGTCAGGCATGTGTGTATTGAAGCTGATGCATTATTGTGTTTAGTGAGAGAACTGTCCCATATTAAAAATTACGCATTTTCAAATTATGCACTTCGAGATGCACATCAACGCTCATTCAATGGAATTCTAGAGACATACTCTAGTTATTAATCTTCACAATATAATATTTGTAGTGTCCTGTATAAGCGATCCGAGACTGCATTTTATATGCGCCCGCTCATAATAAATGCATCCGCTTAATGATTATTTTCAAAATATCCGCGCCCGGGGCCCCGCGCCGCCGCAGTCGCCGGTCAAAGCGAGGGCGAGCGCCACCGCCCGGCGAGCGGGTTCACTTCTCGATTGCGACCGCTTTTTATGCACGCCTCTGGTTCAACACGGGTTCATTCGAGACTAAATATTGAACTATTTTAGATCGCTAATTAGACTAAGAGATGCTGCCTTAAACGACGACATCAAACTTCAGTGGTGACATATATCCGATGTGGGTGACATTTGTTATGCGGGTTGTGCGAGACGCTGTTAGGCGTCTGTATTTATGATATCGTTGTTTTTTTTTATTGATTTTGATTTACGTTTCGTATTTCTTATCACCTTGCCGAAAAATGTGCAAATACCGTTTCCATGCCGATTCCAATAAAATATTTCTGTCAAAAACAAAATGGAGATCGAAGATCGTAGTTTATAATAATTTTATATAGAGTTGTAAAAAGAAACATTGAAATTGTAATTTTTTGGGAATTATATTAGTTTTACAAAAAAGAACGTTATGTAATGGGATAAATTTATCTCGCTTATAGTGTTCGGTAACGAATAAGTTTATGACACTTTTACGTATACAATTTGAATTATTGTTACATAAATATGCATAAAAGTGTCAAAAACAGCCTACGACTTAAGTGACGATAGCGACTCTATGTCGCTTTAACTCTCGCACGTGTCTCCACTCGCGTTGTCGTTGAATGTTCCTGTTTTTATTTTAGCTTTTCATTACGACTCGTCACTCTCATCAATTTTTATAGATAAACCTAGGTAATGTTAATGCAAAAAAAATAAAACTAGCTCCTTTGTATTCTGTACAATAGCTTAATCGTAACGCGACGTCAACCCGCTGCAGACACAAAGATCGACAAGAATTCTAAGTGAGTACGAGAGCGCCGGTATAAGTTTTTGATATAAATTTACATTCCGTGCTGTGTCAGCTTTTTCATATCACTACTGTGGTATACCTATCTCGCCACATTTTCTGTTATAGTTTGAAGAGAACTCATGAGTAATACTCTACAAAATATTTCGATCATTATTTGTCATTCATAGGTATGTGTTGAGTTAAATTTGAAGTGGGTAGGTACCTACGTACCTACTTGCGTGGTGAACACATAAATCGTACCTACATATTGAAGCGTAGAAAAAGTAAGTAGATTATTAAGTTGTAGAAGGATACGCAATTATTTTTTTACTTTTTAGTGCATATCAATTAGTTTTGGAGTCGATTTGTTTTTTGTTAAAATATTTGTTTATTTTATCGAGATAGCTATATAATATTTGTACTTCACCCGGCCGCCTGTCAACACACGAACACATACGTAGTTTGCCGCCTTTTAAATGCTTCGAGAATCGCACACCAATACTTTATTAATTTATTGTCTTTAATGGTCATACGTCCGAAACGAAGCGGCCACTGAGAGGAAACGGCCACGTCAGACGAAAAAAACAGCGACGCTTTAAGATTTAAACCATATTAAATTGATAATTATAAAAAAAAAATTAAATCTCATTTTCTTTAAATATCTGCATTACAAAATAGTAATTTCAAATTCCTCTTATAACGGGGAAAATTTTTAACTGAATAGGTAGCCCAACTTTTGTACGCTAACGAATTCACCAGAACGTACCGAAGTTTACTTGGATATTAGGTGGAAAGCAAAAGGGGTCAGCTAACCCTTTCACTGGTGCTATAGACTTATGTATCTCACAGACGGGCTAATTCTGTTCAGAGTTCAGGTAGAGTTTAAATATTTTTCTCAAGGATAAACAATTATCTCAACAATTCACATGTAAAGTGCTTTGTGCAGTTATAAAGTGCAATTGAGTAGAACTTATAAATTGAAAATGTACATCCATCTACATATGCTTAGACTGTTATACAAGTGAATTAATATAACGATAAGATGATGTATGATAGAAGATCTTTTTAAAACAACTCTTCATACAACAGAAGGGCATTCTTATTTACTAGATTTAATGAAGACTCTGATGACATACAGAAGTACAAATTTACAAAACCATCCGGATTTGTGGGTTGGCTTAAACTGTCATTTTAAATTGTTGAATTAATTAATACTACAAGTCTTCTCTTCTCTTGTTTGTATGCATTTACGTATTTTATTCCTACAAACAATACAACCTTAGATAGAAAATTATATGCATTACAAGGTGCATGCGGTTCTAAACTGTACAATGATCGGTGTCTTTTTAATAAAACTTTTGTAATACGATGCATTATTTATCAAAATTCCTAAAGTTATTATAACTTTTTTAAAATTTGTCCGAACGCCATCTTAATTCTCATCGGGTCATCTACAAATTAATAACAATAATGTGTTTATTCAACGTAAAAACAGTTTCGCTGAAAGCTTATTTCTAGCGATTGCAACACTAAACACAATTTGTGTCGAAACTACCCGCATAACAATTACTCCCAACACAACTGTTTTCAGTGTTAATCGTAAAACAACAGTCGAGACTGTGAAAAAATACTTGTAACTCCCTACTAATATTATTTAACAATATCCATTCTGTAACTAAGCTATGGTCTCATTTAAGTACGTATACATAGACATACACTTGTACAATTTACCCACCAACCAATATGTTATTTTTATCTTCGTTATGTGTTCCTCAACCGGTATTACTGATTTACCCATTTTGATCGTAGTCTTAAGTCACAACACCCCTTGGCCGTTATATTGTTTTAATATTATTAATACTTATTGAATTCATGATCATCAAAATTTTGAGGTGAAATATTTTCCTACTCAATTCGTTTGCGATCCGTGGAAAGTAACATCCTCTAGGAAAAAGTGAAAATTTCCTTACGTACGTGTTATTATAAATGTAATATATCTAATATATGTAATTAATGTACATACATTAATTACATATATTACAATTATACATATATTACAATGTGTATTTACACATGTAAATACACATTGCCGGAGAGTTTGATATCAACATTAATAGTTTTTATTAAATAAGCAAAGGTCAAAAAAAAAAACAAAAATAAATGTAAATTTTAAGAATTCGATGCCGTCGAAAGCACACAAAATTTATTTTGGGGTAGGGCATGAAATGCCAATGCAGGCGTTATTAGATTTGCCGCCTCGCCGAGAATTCTCAAGTCTATGGTCCGATCCGAAAGCCCACGGCGGAGCGGTCTTTGTCGTGGATCAATAGGTGGAGCTTAAATAACGGGTAGGCGATCCGTGGATAAGAGTGGACCAACGGCGGCTCGTACCCAATATTCTTGGTATTCACTGCGGAGGCTGTGGCGTCGCCAGCCTCTCAAATATTTTCAACTGTCGTCACGGATCTATTATGAACTCGCTTGACGTTCGATTTATACGCTCGGGTTTATATCAACTGGACACTTCCCGGTGGGCAGTAAGTAGATCGTAAATCAGTAACATTGTAAATCTATGCGCAGCCGGAGGGTATGTTCGTTTTGCGCAGATGTTGTTTACTTTGTCTATGCGACGCTTCATTAAAGTAGCGATGTATTCTTTGACAAGTTAGAAAAATCCCAATAACAGGTTCGAAGTGGAAACTTTCTAAATGTTATTGATGATTTATAAGATTTATTATGGAGGAGGCCAAGTGCGACTCAGTCCCGTGCACCGAGGGACCCGTTGCTCCCACATCAACGACAGATTTTTTGCAGAGGCGTGCTTCTATCACGCGTATACCCTCAGCACAGCAGAGGGTATAAGCCTGAACATCGCGTTGTGTAACCTAAAAAAATGCCTTGTGCACAACCATGTACGTTATTTTGTTGCAGATGCTGACATGGGGATTCGCTCTTCAAAAGTGTGGGGGTGAATTGTCTATGGCGGTGTCGCGCAATATTCAAAAACTGGCCAAGAGCACGTCGGACTATGTTCAGTGTAGGGTTCCGGAGCCATTACTATAAAGAAATGCACTACAGATGAAAAAAGTACGGTGTTACACTTTTTTCATGTTTCCCGCAAAAAATAGTTATAAGCGCTTTAGTCGCCCATTACTAGAAAAATGAGTAGATATATCGGCTATTACTCTTAAGCTAGAGTAAATTGAAAAAAAGCATCAGCAAAAGAGCGTACGTTCATGGCACTTACGTCCTTTTGTTAAAAAACGCAATTTTTTGATAAAACTCAAAAACGCTATATCCATTAATGTTTAAAATAATTTACGTAGAAATCATTTATTAAGCGTTATCTTTGTAATTTTTTTTTATAATTTTAGGACATATAGTTTAAAAAGTAAAGGGGGGGGGGATATAATTTATTCTACTTTTGTAGATATTATTTCCGAAAATATTCGCCTAATCAAAAAGTTGCTTGATCACAATGCCCGTGATATACGGACAGACGGGCGGACATACAGACATGACGAAACCATAAGGGTTCCGTTTTTGCCATTTTGGCACGGAACTCTAAAAAAGGCCAATTGGTTTTAATTTAAAAATTATAAAAATATAAGCAATTTTAAAATGTTAAGAGCAAATTATTATTTACTATTATAAAACTGATAATGTCTGCAATTTAGTTTTGCTTATATTCTGTATTGAACACCTTTCTACTATTAGGAATCACGCTTTTGTCGGTCTATAGAGTCACTTATCAGGAATCAATTATTATAGGATCCCTGTGGGTGGACAAGATTTATCCTTATATAAATTAAAGATCATCATTAAACAAACGCTCAGTCGAAAAGGTTGTTACACGATCTCCGTGTACTTAGAAGACAAATAACCATGGGCATAAGCGGTTCAACTTCTTGCCGGGCCGTCTCGTTCATTTATAGTCTTGTATTTGTTTCGGTTATGCGTGATGTAATTAAAAAAGTGCTGCCCTTAAGTATCTTACTCGTTCTTCTTGTGGGAAAACCGCCTTGGTAAAGTATAAATTCTCCAAAAATTTATGACATATTTCAAGTGTTATTTTGTAACCTATGAAATAAAGGCATTTTGAATTTGAAAGAGAGTCAAGCTGAAGTTCCATTCGTACGAATAAGTGTTCTTGTAAAAAACGGCTTGTAATTAAATAAGATTATTTATTTCATTTACTAAATACATTAAAGTTATAGAAATTTCTTTTGATTTATTTTTAGTAAAGTCAGCTGTATTGTATACAGACTATTATGAAAATAGTATATATATATGCGCCTGCGTATTCATATTATTGAACCAAATCATTGCAACGCTTCTAAAAAATCCATCATTGATAAGAATATTTATGAATATAAATAGCCTATAAACATTTCACTTGGCTTCATCTGCGTGTTTGTATTATTGCGGGTACTAAAAACTCCTTGACTCATATGGAAGGTTACACGATTAATAGTAGTAAAGTCTGATTTTATTTTAATACTAGCGTTTGCCCCGGCTTCATCTATAACAGAACCGACATTGATGGCGGCATCGAAATTGCAAGCTGGTTGTGGAGCAGAACAGTCTATATTTAACACAACCTTATGATTGCCAATTCAATGATAGAAGTGTTTTTCATAATTGCAATGATTTTGTAAAACGAATGTATAATACATTGCATGTACGCACACACACATGGACAAATTCTATAATTCTATATCTAAATGTACCTATTTTCCAGACTATAAAAAATTATATTTATTGTTATTTTTTAAACACCAATAAATGCTACTTTAGATTTAATTGTTTCATTAACTACTGTTTTTTATTTTGCTGTAATAACTATATGAAATTTTCTCAAAGAGTAATTATAATTTATTTTGGTTCACTAAGTTCAAGTACGTTGCGATTTAATGTGGGCAGAGCCGCGAACGGAAGCTAGCAGATTATAATCCTTCTGCAATCGTTCCGAAGCCCGGCCCGGTGGCCGGCGACGTCGCGTAAAAGTCGTCTCGAAACTGTATCGTTCAAACGCGAGCCGCGATTCAATTAACACCGCGCCCGCCGGTCGACAACGACGTTAACTCCCATGCAGTTCCAATCGCGCACGGCTCTCACGGTTAGTTTGCCGCCGCCGCGCCCCGGCGGCAGGGGGCGCCGCGCGCGACGGGCGGGCGAAGTCTCCGCGCGTCGCCATGGCGACCGGCGGGGTATGCCGATCGATTCCCGCCCGGTGCCGGCGCCGGCAGCGACGCGGTCGACCGGCGCACTAGCCCCGAATGATCACGCTGTATACTCGAGTCGACTGTTATATGCGTGCGCTACCCGCGCGCATCGACCGGACGCGTCGCGCCGTCGCGCGGTTGTCACTTACGGTACGAACGAAGAAAATGATTTACCATAGTAGCAACAATTATGGAAGAGAAGCAATGAGATGCGCGACCGCAACAAGGATGCTATCGGTACTGAGCGTAGAAGGCAGACGCGGTGCGAGACAAATTCAATATATATATCTATACAATAATAGCGGATCTGACAGACTTTGTCCCGTCCGTACGTCGGCTTGCCTGCTATTAGCGGTTTCCGAAAATACTTTTTCGATAAATTACATACTAAATTACATTTGAAATTGAGTTCGATCTTCCGTTTTGTTCGTTTCTTCGTCGTGTGATTTACTACTGTCCAAAGCAAAATTTATATGTCAGTTCCTCGGCAGCCGTAGGATGATATTCTACTTCATATCTATGGAAAAACGGGAAATAGGCATTGAAATGTCGAAACAGATGCCAAGTTACGACGCAGGTGACTTGCGCATGCATCGGTGCTAAATGTCTTAAATGCCACAGAATTCGACATCAGCGCCACGGTACACAAGCATAACTCTGAATTCTTCTCTATTCAATATTAATATTGATTATTAATATGAATATTATTATTGGTCTACTCAATTATTCTCGAGTAATTTTGGAAAATAATTGGGGTTAGTGGGGGATGAAATTATGGTGATGAAATGTTCTAACATGCAAAAAAATTAGAAGAAAAAATCTCTAGAATCCGATCACAGCGCCACCACGCAAAAAAAATTATTATTATAGGACTAGTCAATTAAGTGGAGTTCAGTAAGAAACACACGTATAGAAGAATTAAATATATTTATAAACAGAAGATCTGCATGTAGATCTTCTGTTTATCAAGAAGATCAAGCTCTTAAGTAACTTAGTGAATCTATAAATTTAATTTGGAATATAGGTTCCACATTAGGCATCTAATGAAATAAAATTCTTTCAAATCAGTGCACGGACATGAGTACGGGCATTCGTTTTTGGTTGCGAGTCAGGGAGTAGAGGAAGTGCCGTGGTAGTACAATCCTGTTCTAGTAATACCGCTAGCGGTTCAACTCGGTCAGATCAAACAGAGACAGAAGCTTGTATTGGGTTGTGTACCTGTCCCTGAAAATTGCAGTTTACAGGAGCCGTTATTACACTTAAAATATGCACTCGGAAAAAATACCGTTTTTTTTTTGTTTTCAACTCAAGTAATGTTAATTAGCATATAAAAATTGAGAAGTGTTTGTTTTGTTATCATCGGCGAGCTCTCGTGATAGACTGGCTGTCCGTTCACGTCTTCGCCCGTATGCTTACGAAGTATATCTCTGATAACCTTTCACGTCGCTCTCAGCCGCTTTCTACACGCCGGACTGTATGTTAATACATATGAAATATTTTTGATTTTCATTGTAATTTAAACGCGGTTATTGTGCGACTCGAGATACCATCGCAGGGTTGAGTTATATTCTTCCGTATAGGACGGCTTAGACAGAAATCGTAAACGTTTGCCAGATCGATTTATATACCGTCATTGCTGCTTATGCATTCAATTATATAACTTAACAAAGGATACTTCGTACGACGTGTGTGTTTGCGTTGCATCGGAGAGTCAAAGTTTTATTGAAGGAAAAAGCCACGTGAATCGTTATCACATGATAAATGGAATTACGAACAGATAGGGAGACGTTGCTTTTTATTATTGTGGATTGTAAATACCGTCTGGTTTTGTTTGTGATGTATCTACGTGCTATAAATATGTCGAAATACTGCGACTATTGTAGTACATTATGTTTTATATAAATACGTAATTTAAACAATTCAACACTAGGCCCGGAATCGACTGCATAAAGTTTGTTATGTACTATACAAATGATCAAACATTAGTTAAGCCTTTGACATGAGAAAAAAAAAAATCGAAAAAATTGCATTATTTTTATACAACATATAATATGTAATTTGCATGCTATTCGGATGGTTGCTCGGGGTCTATTCTAATATTTAAAAAAATCATTGTTTACTTTAAGTGTTATCTACCCTCAATTTGTGTTTTTAACGAGTCATACGCGTGAACCCGTTTGCATATCAGCCGACGCCATTACACCATCTAAACATCACTTAGTCACGGTCTTTTAGCTACGTAGGGGTGATCAGTGTCATAAATTTAGAATAAACTGCTTTTTTTTTTAAATAACTGTGAAGAGTGAGATCGATTCAATCGTGAGGTTGTTTATTTTAATTCTCAGTTGTTAGAAACTTGAAACTAAGTTAAATTAAAATAAATCTTATCCCAATTGACAATTCCTCATGAATTTACAGAAATGTGAAAAATATGTCAGTCTTTGGACTTTGATCTCGAAAACGCTTTCCGTTTACTTTCCGTTCAAGCGATTACATATTTTCTTTTTTAATAAAACTTTTAATGGATGTAGTGAATATAGAAGAAAATATAAATTCAAATAAAAAACAAATTACAATTTATGAAGATTATGAAAATGTTGCATTTGAATTGTTGAAAATTAAGTTACCGTTCGTTTTATTTTGCGCTTTGATTTTATAAGCTCTGAAGAATATATATATATATATATATTTAGTATGCCTTTATCGCCCTTGTCTATGATGTTATTAAATTGCGACGAAGGTTTACGCAAACAGAGTTTTACACAAACAAAAAGTCCTGGGAGGCGATTCTCGGACCGTGTGGAAATTGTCATATGAGACAATTTTCAAATGAGAAATTCCTCCGTAATATTACGTATTAAAAAATGACGAAAGATGTGAAGAGATGGATGAAATATGTATCTATTCTCACTCGCCTATGGAAATTTAAAAAAAATTCTGTTTAAAGACTTTGAATTTTTAATAGGTATGAGTATATAGTTTGAAAAACGGAAAATGTGGAGCTTTAAAGCCTTTTCGTCTGGAATAAAAAAGGCCGCTAGAGGAAATTAGCGGGGCGACTGCTACACGTTATTTCATTAAAATATGGTGCTACACATCATATTGATATTCTAAGTTTCACGTGTGACAATTTGTGTTGTGTGCTAGGGTGACCGTTTGACAATTGCCACGGCTCGGAAATTGTGAATAACGAATTACTGTTTTCGTTTGACCACATTCCAATTGACCACACTAGTTCACTATCAATTATCAAGTTTATTGTATTAAATTTTTATGTTCTTTTATACGTCTCTTTGAAAAAATTCTCATGTGACAATTTCCACATGGCCCGAGAATCGCCTCCCCGAAATCATATTGAGATTCAAAGTCTCTATTCATTATGTGTACAGTAATTTTTTGTCTCGAACGTGGCTCGAACATGTCTCTGAAGGACGTCCTCTGGTCAAGTTGAATGTGAGCATTTATCAATACAGCAAGGAACGCACCGGATTTGTCTCATCTAACCCGTGGCTAATACAAATCGTCAGAAATTATTTACTCGACCAAGCCATTCAGGCATAGAACGCAGTCGAATTGCTAGACCGTCACTTAATTTTTTTTTTTGAAGTAAGTAAAACTTTTTTGGGACCGTTTGAGAGAAACAGTTAATAATATTCAGTAATTAATTAATATTCAGAGTTAACACTCAATAAAATCTAGATATATTGCTTTTGCGCAGTTACCGTATTTATCATTTGGATTTGAGATCACTAAGAGCACTAAAAAATTTATCAATGTTATGTTATTAATAATTAGCTGCGCCGGCGTCTCCGCCCGGGTGGACATAGGATAAATTCCTTCGTTTTCTTATGTCGAGCGATCTGTCAATAAAAGTCCCGAACTCGATCTACACCATTAAATTATAAAACGAGTTATTGATTTTTAATTTAGTTGCAAGGTCTGCCACAACGACAAACAAACGTTTTACTTCAGTCGCGTGTAAAGGTTGTATAAACAATTTTTTTTTGAACGAAGTTCCTTAAAGCGGTTCGCTGAGGTGTTAGTCGGCAGAAATCGTCATGTAAGGAAAAAGCGTTACGCCCTCTCCATTCGACTCTCGGCGACTCTGTCTCTTTTCTAAAAGACGCCACTTAAATAAGAAAGTGTGGCGGAAGCCATGCGCGACGCGTGACTAATTTCAACATTTGAATTTTTGAATTTTAAAATAATTAAAAAACTATCTATCTATTATCATGTCACATGAATTTGTCATTTGAATAACAATGTCATTGAGGAAATTTCTTTATGATCATTTTTCGATTTTTATTCGGTTCTGGAGACAAGTCTTTAATTTTAAGTCTTAAATAATCTCATTTTATACATATAAAAGTTACATCATTGTGCAGCTTGACGAACTTAATAAAGTTTGTAATAAAAAAAAAAAGGTGGCGCTGTTTAGTGCTTTATTTAGTGTTTTTTTTTTTACATAACTTATAATGCACTATTTTATATGCATTAGGTATATCCAATTTTAATTAAGTGAATATTTTTCTTAAGATATTATTTTGTATTTCTCCTTTAATTACTAACAAAAATTGTCAATTTATTCTACTGGTCCTGTTATTCGATATGACATTGTATAAAGCAAATGGAACTTCGTTTCAACCGGGTGTCCCGAAACACCTTTCGTTCTTTTTTTTTGCAACACATTCGACATGTGTAGAATGGATTTATTTCATCTAGAAGAATACGTCTAAGACGAGGTATAAAAATAAAATCATATCAGCAAGGAAAAGTCCAGGATCAAAATGTACGACGAGCCTGCGCGTGTAGCTCGACGCGAATGGTCACACATCAAGCACATAACATGAGTCACGTGGCGGCGCGGGGGCCTGTTATGGTTAACTTGCGCTCAGAATTCGTCGTAGTGATGGCATTTACAGAACTTGGGACAGTCTCACAGTAAGTCTTGGAATGGAGTGACCTTAACCTTGACGAATTCAACCTTCGAAAGACACTTCTTTGCACCTTTATTGCTAAATAATCCTCTCTTTGGAAGCACCCTTTCTAATTTCACACCGAATATCGGGACCCTTGCTGTCAATACATCCAACAGTCTTCAGTTTCGAAATCAACTGGTCCATCTAGTAGAACAAAATAAAGCTATCCTCTAAAAAGCTTGGGATGCTCAACAAGAACATGAAACTTCTTCAAGCCGGATCATCGTCTGTTACTTTATAAGGCACAGGTCCGACCACATTTAGAACACCGGTGTCACCTTCCGGCAGGAACTCCTCGGTATCGGCTTTTGCCTCTACACCGCATTCAACGACCAGCATCTTGAATCGACTGTGACCCTGTAGCAACCGACCAACTCGACCCATTGGATACGCATATGAAATGTAGAATATCTGCGTATGATCCATCGCGTACTACGGGGAGTGCTCTGAAGAACTATATTCAACCTAGTTCCTGCCGCTGGTTTCGGTCGTCGTTCCGCTCGCCGGAAGCACCGTCAGCGCCATCTTGATGGCTGGCGTTCTACCAGCGTACGTGTCGTGCTCTATTTTCTGCTACGTATTGTAAAACTTTGGAATGAGTTACCACCGGCATTCGGTATTCACACAGGACGGTCTTAAAGAACAGAGCGTACTCCTTACTGATAGGCCAGCAACGCACTAGCGACTCCTATGGGGTTGCAGTCGTCTATGGGCGACGGTGGCCATCTACTTTTATATTCGTTGCTACAGTTTACGCATCACCTCATTTCGGCAATCGCATCACCTCACACTTGCGAGTGAGGTGATGCGATTCAAGAAATAATAATGCGACCGATATCACATATACGTAACATTCTAATTTGCTTGAAATGCACGTATAATAAAATATTGCCGTAGTAAATTACGTAAAGTAAAAGAAACTATAATACGTAAACTAAAAGAAATATATATATATATAGTAATAACACAGCTCGCTTTTCCCTAAATGCATCTTTCTAGGCTACCTAAAGATTTCATCATTTTCGAACATAGCAATTACCTATACAAGGGTGCTAACTTTTTATTATTTTTTAATTTTATTTTTTGTACGTCCCGAAAGATATAGCCAAGAAAACGGGGGCTTCTCAATATTATTATTATTCTACACTAGAATCGGCACTTTGATCTTAATACTATCAATGTAAACAAAGACAGATTTGATTCTATCGAAAGAGCTGAACCGAAAGCTACACCCAGGTGTAGAATTTTCCACGGACTCTCAGAAATGTGATTTTAGTTCCGTTTCACGCAAGTGATATAGAAGAACGTAGCTATAACCGGAACTCCCCCAACTAACCTAACGTGCATTATACGAATTTCCTTATATAGATTAACCCAATAGTCCGCCTAAGATGTCGCCCGCGCACCGGGCGCCGTAACGAAGTGCCGGCGCGGGCCCGCCGACGGGTGGCGCGGCCGGCGCGGGCGCGCAAATTGTCATTTCCTCCGTGTTTCCGCCCGTAGCCTTTTCCCGTCGGCCGCCCGCCAGGTGTCGCCCGCCAGGTCCCCGGACTATCGCGTTAGCGCGGTCCGTTGGACACGTTGGCCGGCAACCGTACGGAATGATAGAATTGGGAAACGTCCCTATTACGTCACTGAAAATAATAGACATGTGCCCCTTTACGAATTCAAATGAATAGATCGTAAAAGTTTCAAAATGTTGATTTGACGAAGCGAAATTAATAGTTTCAGTGTAGGACTATTCTAAATGACCGTGCGAAGTCAAAATGTTCGTTGTCTATTCAGACCGAATTGTAAATGATATAAATGACATATTTTTTTCTTAACATATATACATACACTCTTGTTAATATTTTATTTAAAATTTAACAAAAAGTAAGGACGTTTTGTCAGTTTCTATATTAGCCCTACAGCACTGATGTTGTCTTTGATTGTCGCTATCGAATAACGTTCCTCATGCGGATCATCAGTGATATTAGTGTGACTACGTTTGAACTCAAATCAGTTACACATCGTGGCAAGTGATGGAGTTTCACCATGAAAGGCCAACCGAAGTCTGTTATAGCATTCTTGTTCACTTAAATGGCAAAGAAAGTCATAGGAAATAATTGCATGAAAATTTTCTTGCATTAAATTCCTATTGACTTGGACAAACAATCTTTTTTGGTAACAATTTGTAAAAATAAATGACAGATGAATACAATATACATAATAAAGTGAGCAGAGTTCCATGTTTTTATTTTAAAAATGTTTTTTATTTTACAGTTTCGAAGTGGCCAGTTCTAAAAGTTTCATGTGTCAGAAAATGGACGAAATCTTTTTATCCAATTAGAAGGTGTCATTATACCTGGAAATATGAAAGGATACTAGGATATGATGTATTTGTAAAGTTTTCTGCGAGCAAAATATCACAGGGATACTTGATCGCTGTGACAAATCTCAATCACCGCACAGCGTACCCCCTGACAAACTCTTTTTCAGATCGCAAGAGTTGGGCCTCGAAAGCGCTCCAAGCCCGACGAGAGTCGGGAACTCCTGAGGACCATCGCCGCCGACGTGACGACGACACACAAGACCGATAGCTTAAGTAACCCAGCGAGGCCAAGAGCGAGCGGTTGGATTTGACACCAGATAAGAACCCTCGCTCGGGGTTCAGGATCGCATTCGATTTAAGCATCTTCTGGTTTGAAGGTGATTCTCTTTACTGTGTCACCAGCGTTACGCTTAGTTATTACGTTCAAAAAGCAAGATTCGGGTCCGTATATTGGAAGCCAAGCGAGAGTCGGCCGTCCACAGTTTTGGGGTCCTGTACACATTTTTGATGATAAGCGACCTTTATTGTTAATTTCAGTTTGTGATATTCCACTTATAAATAATGCATACTAAAGTATGAATATAGGAGACGTCCTAGTAGTGACCTTTATGAGCAGCATATGTTATAACTATAACCAATACGGTTGCCAGCGGGGCGAGTCCAGAAACTATTTGTAAAACGGTGTACCACTATCCGACGGACAATTTTCGGCACTCGTACCTAAGAAATGCATTTCCTCTCCCAAAATAACAAAAAAAAAATAAATAAATAAACAATACGTTAATAAATATTTGATTTCATAAAGCGTAATAGAAAAATTGTATTTATACACAAACACTTGAGAACAACACACACCTGTGACGTCAGTTCGCCGAATGCCTAGAACTAGCCGCCGGTTTAGTGTGGATTAATCACATTATTGTGATCAATGTGATGCCCGCACATGTGTTAACCTTTCCGACAATATAAGCTACTACGCCAAAACGAGATCCCCGTTATGAGAATTATAAGAATCGCCTTCGTAAATTATCTTCAAAACTCAATTATTATGGGAAAAAACAAGCTGATTCCTCTAATGTAATCACGGGCGGCTATTTTCTTCCACGATTTTTCCTTTTTGATGAAAAGCGACCCCGAACTTCGCCGTAGCGCAAACTCCGAATTACGAATAACGAGTATTTGTCAGAAACAAACTTATTTTTCCAACAAAAAGCTGTTTGAGGATGACGTTAGTTTGTTATGGATAAGAACTATAGATACAGTTTTTTCTGTATTATAATTCTTATTCTGTCATATAATTCTTCTTTTTTCAATAAATTACATGTACTTTTTTATCATATTTCGATGTCATTCAGAGATAATACGATTCTTTGACTATTGGTAATTTTAATGTAGCATCGAAAATTATGCAATTTTTTAAAATACGCACACCAATAAAGAATAGGTTGGATATAACTTTCATAGATTTACAATATAGACGTACACTGTCAGAAGCAATTTGCAAAATAAAACAGTTAAAAGTTTATGAGCTAATTTGCGGATTTACGTTTTTATTTCCAAATCTAAAACAATAGACTACATGAGCCATACGGACCCTATTTGTAACACTCCTTACACCGCACTGTTATTTTTTAATAAATTTCAATAAGTAAAATTGTTTTAAGTTTTGCGGTCACTTTTGCGGTCACTTGTTACATTTTGTTAAACATTACCGTTTGCCTTACATAAGCCCTATGTTAATAGGGCTATGCTAAGTGCTTGATAGCCCTATGCTAAGTTTGCCCTACACCATAACATAACGAAAAATCAAAATAACAAAAAATAATAATATAAACTCACGCCTATTTTCCAGAAGGGTAGACAGAGACTCTACGATCTTTGATCTTTGTATATCTCTCTTGCCTTAATGAAATCCATCAATCTTTTTACGCAAGCTCGTCGGTTTTGGGTGCTTAAATTTGGTTCTTTTTTAATATGCACGTATTCTATAGTATATGGAAAAGCGTGTTTTTTTAATCTTAAAATGGTATTAAAAATTATAAAATCATGAATTTATATTGCAATGAAACAACGTAAGTACATTTAAAAGTATCTCACAATTTTTTTGGGGACTTTAATTTTAAACATAAGCGCGTAGACGGTCATTGTCACTATTGTATATTTAAATATAAATATATACGCCCATACAAATTGAGAAGAAAATGTAATCGACTTTTGTATATAATAACTATTATACCATTAATTGGCAAGACAACATTCATTGTTATATAATTTTAGTTTAAAAAAAAATACAAACCACAATGATAAAGACTTTCGATTTTTTAGATTAATTTCAAAACTCCTCAATCCGAAATCAGAATATTGTGATATCAGTGCAGCGATCAAAACAACATGTCTTTATCGAAATAGACATATGATGAAAGCTGTATTAGGTGTGCGCTAATTTTTTGGCTACTTCTTGTCTCTTTCGTTTCAAATTATAGTATAAATAGACAACCCGAAGCAGTCGCAGGCACGCAGGTGTCGGTCTCTTCATAGAGTAAACACTTCTGAATACGTTAAGAAAGTGATAAATCCAACACTCGTCAGTTTAGCGGCACACGTTGAAAATAAACGAAACACCATTCTCGCGTGTATCCATACGTTTCCAACATTAGATTTTTTTCGCCAGAAGAAGTCCGCACGGCGAAGTTTGCATGGAAAAATAATTACAAGGCGGACAGGGGCGGTCGTATCTCCTATCTGGCGCCCCTTCGCCACTCGGCGGGACTGGAGGGAAATCGGAGGGCGGGGTGAGGGCAGAGGAACACGGGAGGGGGGAGGGAGCGGAGGAACAGTTTTCTTTGTGGCTCCTTTTGCTTGCTTGTTTGAGTTTTTTTTTTTTTTATTAATTATCCTCTTTCATTTTAAGTAAACATTAATGTAATGAGATTACCCTCGCGGTAGTCGGAATCGCGTTACGAAATATTGTTATTAATTTTAATAAAACGAATCGTTCGAAAGAGAATATAAATTCTTCTGTCACGGAAAATATATAGATATTGAATTTGTATTGTTTATTTCGTTTGATGGTGATGTTCTATCGAAAATATTTTATGGTGGATGTTAATGTCTTGCGATGTCTTGACGACTAAACAAATACAGATAACACTTATTAAGGCTATAGTTTATTGTACATATACATGTGTGTAGGATTATTTTTACGTGTTTACTTGTTTCGTAATTGAAATTCTGTTACCGCGATGTCACCAGCAAACACTATACGGGCTAGAAAAACTTCAATACGAGAGTGAATAATATGTTAACATTTACATCCGTGAAATAGAAAAAGGTTGACATTGAACTTAACACCTATTAGATCTGGTTGGAATTAATACCTGGCAGAAATTCGCTAGAGATTGGAAGAGATACCGAGACAATTCTTTAGCGTTTGCTTGGGCGAAATTGCTGGCGGTAAGTAGTGCGTATTAATATTGACGGCCACATAAAACCTCATACCATATCATTTGAATATAATTACTGAATAATTTTAAGATAATAATTTTGAAGTGTTAGGTATATTTTAATTAATACTACGATCCATTAAACCAGAATCGATGAAGAGTTGGACATGCACATGAAAGCCTACGAATGATCTTTTATTACACGTTAAAACCTTTTCTTGCACCTTTCAGATCCAACACCTTTTTCAGCCTGAAATAACAAATCTATCGAACCTTCTACCTCTTCCATGAAATATCAACAAGCCACGTTGTGTAGGGGTAGTTTGGTGCGTGATGAGAAACACAATTATACGTATATGTACATAGGTATGCGCCGGAGTGCGTTCGCCCCGCCCCGAGCGGTATAGCGCCCTGCGGCCACGCCGGGAGCGATCGAGCTTCCCGCAGAAGCACGCATCTAGAAATAGTCAAGTGGACTAAATTGATAATTTTATTTGTAAAATCAAAAGGAACAGCAGTTTTATATTGGAGTCGTCCACTTAATATGTTTCCAAAATTGTACCCACGTCAATTAAGAACATCTAAATCGATCGCTTAATTTTTTTAAATTCCATGTAAAAGCAAAATGGACGTGTTCAAAAAACCTATTAATGATCATTGCCTACAGAGATGAAATGTGTCCGGTCTACGCCCAATCGAAACGTGATTGCGAAAATGAAAACAGAAGAAAATAACATTGCTCGAAGTCAGAAAATAGCTTAAGAGGAGATACTATTAAGCTGTTTTCGGACTTCGAAATGCTATATCAGCATATATATGCCCACTTATATACCTACAGTTGCGTGCAAAAAAGTTTTGATAGACTTCGTGATGTTTAGTAAAGTAGACGCTCTAATTATAATATGAACTTTTGTTCAAAACTGCACACTTTCCTGACTGTACGAATAGTTATTTCATTTTTGTTATGTGTTTTCGACTATTTCGTCATAGACAATTTATTTTATTTGTGTGACCGTTATTGTCTAAAAGAGCATATACTTTAATTATGTTTAAAGTTTTAAAATAATAGATGTAAAAAAGAAAGAAATAGTGTGTTCTATTTTCAGCTGCGTGGATCTACTTAGAACCCGCCACCGTTTACAGCAGACATAGGGCGGGCTACTGTTCACAGCCTGCGGCCTTCCTGACCAATCACAGCGCTTCGAGCTATATCTTTATCTCGCTTTCGCGTACTACAACGCTTATACGGCTATCTTTTTCTCTCCCCCCGGCGGAAAATTCAAGACGTAATCGTCTTTCGGTCATTTTAAGCCTAAATGTGAACGAAATACATGTGGAAATCGCTCGCTATTGTACTCCTAGATAGGACGTTTCGGTTCCAAGATGAGTTTATTTGATATCGAGCGTCAGGAGACGATTTTCAAGTTCAGCCGCAACTCGGTATACAATTTTTAACCTTATTTCCTGCGAATAAAGCGGTCAATTCGAAAAACGCCTCAACAGAAAGCATTTTCGTTTTCACCGCACTCGATTCCATTGTAACCAGTTCCGGATATGTTTTTCGCTGTAGAGTAATTTTGATTTACGCTCGCGGCGTACGAAACGTCACTTTCGTGGGATCCTGTTACGGGACATAGGCCCTTTAGGCGTCGCGGACGCGGACCGCCCCCGGCCAAAGCTATTTGCGATGACAATTTCGTGAACGTCGCCCGGCGACAAAATATGCCTTTTATCGTAACGCGGAGTCCTTACTGGGACGGGCATCGTCGAGAATAGTGGAATTTGTTTTTATTTACTTTGAATTACTGTAATTTACTGAACGCGTTCTAGATAATATCTAAATCATTAGATCGTGGACTTAAGTTATTTCATTAAGCCTATGGACTATCATTAGACTGTCCGTTTCGCTAGGCTGACGATGAAGTTACGACCCATAAGTTTCTATATATTCTTCTTCGTGAATATCACAAAATTTCAGGAAATAACGATAGTTGTCCAGAATTTTATAGGAATTGCGGGTGAGATTTCCTTTAATGGCTTTCTTCGGTCCTCTCAAACATACGTACGTATATAGTCCGTCGCCATCCCAATGCCCATTCAACTGCTTAGCTATACCCTGTCCTCTCATTTTTTTTACGTCTACGCTTTTCAGTGCTATTAGAGGGACTCGTCGATACCGCGTAACAATTGCATACAATTTATAAATTTCTGCGACACGGTCTCGTAACATATAAAAATGAATAAAAAAATCTTTTAACCGACTGCGCTACCTCACAGACGCGGTTATGTTTTACTACATCGTTTTTAAATCACTGTCAGTGGCAAAATTACACGGAATTCGGCCAGTGACAATTTGTCGAGTGACTGACAATGATTTAGCGCGTCACACTATTTTACCGAGAAAAAAAATGTTACAAAAATTATGTAAAGGAACATTAATAACATTCGAACAAGACAGAACTTAAATTTAATTTCAGATAATAACTTACTTAAAATATAATAACTTACTTAAAATAAAACAACTTCAGCATTTACTATTCGACTGTGGCTCACAATACGGCAACCGAATGAAAAGGAGTAAAATTACCTCTTTTATAGAGATAATTTTACCTCTATAAAAGAGGTAACCTTTTAGATAATTTTACCTCTTTTATACAGACAAAGATTCAAATTAGGGCAAATTTTATGTTAGGTGCTTTTGTCCGAATCTTTTAATAAGAAAGATACAGCATTTTCTCATTTCATTATTTTATTCTCAACTTTCGATCGCTTAAGAGTAACGCAAACGATTAATAAAAAAAAATAATCAAAATAGCGAGAATAAAATAGTATTTAATTCGATATGTTTTTAAGTACAATACACTCTAAAAGACCATTATATTACATGCCTACATTACTTTTTTATTTGATTATAATTTTTGTGTAACACGTAAAATAACAAGAAATAAAAAATAAATATATCGAAGGCTATAATTGGCACCGGAGTCTTACGCGCGATTCGAGTAGACCACCAAAGTAACCACTGCACAAATTAAATTCGTTAGTCTTCGGTGAAATTTAAGCAATCACTTTGTAAATTGGTATCTCTTCAAGAATATTTACCGTTTTCCGTGGGTATTTAAAGGTTTAATATCTTAGCTTAAGTTTAGCTGTATACTACGCGAAAAGCCCTATATTTCGTGTTTTTTTTTTTAATTAAATTCATTAATTTCGGACATAATAAGCTATACTCGATTTTCGTAGTGATCTGTAATATCTTTTAAAGTAAGCTTTTTAAAACTATACAACACATATACACACATTCGCACGCACGCACGAACGCACGCACACACACACACACACACACTCTCTCTCACACACACTCTCACACATACACACACACACATATATATATTACGAAAACCCGTTCATATGATATGCCACATGATAATACATTTGGCGAAATCTCCTATTTTATTATTTGTCCTCTATAAAATCGGAATTCCTTTATTTACATTTTAATTCCGTGATTGGATCACTTAACTCTATATATCTATTAACTATCATTATTTTTTTACACAACTGTGTATAATCGGAGAAAAGAGACTTTTTTTCATCGGGCCTGCGGAATCTTAATTTATAATCGCATGGAAAATTCTGTTTAATTTAGTTTTTAACTTCCCGTTTTGAAAATCTAAGATTTTCGAAAAAATAGGTAAGCCATTGGTTTGGGTTCGATATTGAAAAATCGTATCGTCACCATTTCTCGACGTTTTGAGGTCCCAGGAAACCGTCCCGACTAATTTCACTGGGACGCCCGTATGTGTGTATGCACGCACGCCTGCATGCCTGCGTGCGTGCGTGCGTGGGATGGTGTGGCGGGTTGGGGACGTGGGGTTGTGTATGAGGGGGGAGGGGTGTAACTAATTGTTAATAGTAATCATAAAAAATATTATTGTCGTACGATATTTCTACAAAGACAAGCGATATGGTGTTTCAAAGGGTCCATTGAGACTTAGATATGATTGCATTTTGAAGTCAATCGGTCGAACCGTTTTAAATGTATTAAAAAATATATGTTTTTTTTATATAACTTGGAGAATATCCATCCAATTGATTTCTAACCCATAACAAAAAATTTGTAAAAAAATGCGTTTCAGAAATTACGGGCAAAATTTTGTTACATTGATATTTGGTATTCAGTGAATTTTATCTCCTCAAAAAACTGCATCAAATACCATGAAGTGGTTTGAAATCGAACGCGTTAGAAAGTTATTGTAATCGGAAATTTCTAAAAATAAAGTTTTATAAATAAATCTAGTTTCTTCAACTCGATAAGGTTAATAGGTATTATAACTATTTCTTTTAGCTTGAAACACTTAAAAAAGGGATACAATCGACCTTTTGAGCTGGAACACTTCAATATTTTACTGCCACATGTAAGAATATTTTTGAAGGGTTTGAGCTTGAAAGTTGCAGTAGGTTTCGAGTTTGGCATACAGGGTCAAATAACTTTCGGGGTTTACAGCTCAAAAAGTTCAATCACTTAAAGATTTTTTTATATTGAGCAGCTCGAAAATACATCGATAAATATGATAGCGGAAAGTTTTAGGGATCACCTGCAGGGTTAACTAAATGTTACTATATGGTTTCATGTTAAACATCAATGCCTTAAATGGGACTCGTGTATATAGCGTTTAGACGCTAAGAGAGACAATTTCGATACGTGTGAATGAGGTGCCATTATTAATGACACGAAGCCTTCGAGACACTCAACACGACAGACGTTCTGTATGACGGTAAGGATGCAAAAATACGGCGTGTTGCGGTGTGGGGTCGCTTTCAATCCAGAAGGCATCGCGGGCGAATCGACTGTTGAGTTTTAATTTGAGTCGAGCCGCGGGACTGATGAGTTTTTAATTTGACTCAAATTGAAACACTCGTCCCGCGCGTCGGAAACGACAGAAAATTTCTACATCATCCTGCTTGCGCTGGTTCTCTCATTTATTCATTTTTAGTAGAAATATATTGATATTTTTTGTATAATTCAGTGATGAAATATTAATCATTCCATGCCTTTTCACCGACATAGGTGTAGTGGAATCTGACAACGCTATGAGATATAAAAAAGAATAGTAAAACCCCTCTTATCATAAAATCGGACCAACAAAAGCGACAGGGGTGAAATCAACCCCTTACGATTTCGTAAATAATGAAAGAAGACAGCATTAAAATCAGCATTAACTTTTTCGCCTCATTCCGTCATAGACTGTTTGTTCATTTTACCGATTCCGAAAACGTGAGATAGCGAAAAGAAGTTGCGTCAAATTTTATAAAAAATTTTGTCCATGATTTATCGAGCTTCAAGAAAAAAAAAACCCTTCAAGGTGCATTGTTAAGTAGGTGCATCATGTATGATATGAACTTTTGATTTAAAAAATATTAAGAGTATTGAAAAAAAAATGTAAACTTATTAGATGTAATGAAAGGCACGATTTTAAGTCTAGATTTTCTAAAAAAACTACTTTATGTTTTATGTTATTTTACAGAAACCATAGAGTTTCTGTTCATTGTCATTAAAATTGTGAATATTTCGGGAAGTTTAACGGAGTCATGCTTATCGTCTAGAGGATATAAAACATATTTTTCTACAGTGAAATCCGTGCATGTTTTGGGATTTATTTTTGAAATAAAAAGTTTTTGAGGTATCAATATAACGAGGGCTATGGTTATATAAAAAAATTGCAGTAAAAATGCAATTGACGTGTAGTATGCGCGGAGTATTTTAAAAGAAATCGTGGTATCTGTATAGTCTGAAAGATGTATATAGTGACTAGAGTAGAATAAGGAAAGATGTGGTCGTTTGACCAACTGGAAAGGGTGGATAAAACTATACTGAAGAACATTTATAGAGCGAATATATGAGATAGAAGAGTCTGCAAGGGTCCAAATTGATGGCATATTTAAGGGCCAGATTTTAAAGACGCAAAATCGACGAGCTTTAATCAAACCATTGATGGATGTAAATAAAGAGAAGTATGCAAATATCATACCAGGTGGGTATTTTTGGTCTTTAACGATCCTTTCGGAGCATAGACGAGTTCATAAACAAAAGAAAAAGCAAACAAGAAAAGTCTAACATTGGTCATCTACGTGAATGAATTCTGTTAAAATAATGTAATGTATAGATGAATTACATTGACGTCTCGCATAATTGTAGTGACTCAAGCTAAAGGTCCACATTACTACGTTTCGAAGGATGACCGTAAACGCTAAATCTCTCCCTGAGAAGTAGCGTAACCACTCACCTTTACCTCGTCCTAGACGACTTCTTCTAAACGTCTCCTCGCATATTCAACAGCGTCCAGCATTGAAGTCGACAAACAGCCCGAGCTTTTGCTGCGAATAGCTCGCACAAAGTTGGAAGCACGGCGGGACAAAAGCTCACGCGTCTCACGAGAGCTCGCCTTTTTAATGTGAGCCGTCCCTAACTACAGTGGAATGCTTTATGAGTTGACGCTACGCCTATAGCTATATAATTTTACCCGACAACGCTGGGAGGAAAATGAAGAGCGCAATGTTTTTCAAGATGACATAGCCATATTTGTTATCCAGATGTTCTAATGTAAACCGCTTTATACGATTATATAGAGAAATGAAGACCACAAATCCAGAGTCGACTTTCATCCATAAAATTGAAGGTATTTTTCATGTATAAACACCATTTTGTGTGAATTGTACCTGAATAGAGTATATAAAAATGAATTAACGATTCTGAAGTTAATTTTCACTGAGTTGTATATTTTGTGGTTTAATTTCAAAAGCCGTTAATCCTGTCTCCCCACATCCTTCTAACGTTCGAACTAAAAAATATAACAGCTTTAGAGCTTATAAATAAATTCAAATAAAGCAATCTCGAATAAAATCTGTTAAGGTTTTTTTTTAGGTATTCACATTGATCAATAGTAACAATCCAATCACTGGTCCAAACACCCACACTTGTTAAATTTTAATACAATAAGATGGGATAACATATGGATTTTAATACAACCTATCATTCAAACATACATTTATGTCGATAACTTTTTAAATGCATTTTTCATAATTTACAAGGTATTTATAAGATGTATGATTTAAAAGTGTATCTGTGCTGTGGACTAAGAAATGGGTGACTGGTCTGTCAAATGCCTTCTGTTTGCCGATGGCCTAGTGATTCTATAGAGTCGTTGGCGTGCGAACTCCATAAGATGGTGATTAAAATGAACGATTCCGTATAAAAAAAAAAGGTATAAAAATAAATTTCAGGAAGGTTCTGATGTTTGAAAGAAGCAAAACCGTGACCGAATGTGATATGTGTACAGAAGGCGAAGGAGCGGTACAAGTGAACGAGCTTGCCTGTTTGGATAGTTTGTTTACAGTTAGTGGTAATTAAAGTAAAGTGAATGGGGCCTTGTTTTGTGTTATGATTAGTAAAAGTACTCCACGACAAGTGTAGTTGGCTATTCATAATGGAATTCTAGTTCTTATGCTTACGTACAGTAGTAAAAGTTGGGTGGTGAGGAAAACCATGAAAACAACATCATTGCATTGGAGACGCAATCCTGATGGTGTACGTTAAGGTCCTTGAAAGGCGAATATAAGAACGGTGATGTCAGAAAGCGGTGTGGTTGGAAAGATGTGATGACTATGGGTATAAAGCAGAAAAAGGTTGTTGCGATGGTTTGGCCGTCTGGAAAGGATGAACACTTTTATTCATGGCGAAATAAGTCTAATAGAGCGAAGGCAAACTATGAAAGACTTGGTAAGACTCGCTTTGGAAAACCTTATGGCGACCAAATTAACGGTATATTAAGGAATACCTAAATATTAAATTAAACCAAAATCGACTTGCTTGCATAAAATGACTGACGGATGTCACTGAATCAACGATTGTATCATATGGAAGTCAGTGGTCTCTACCTAACCTTCTGACGAATAGGTGTGAGTTTATAAATCGAGAACGAGATCTCGATCTAATACCGTCGACGAACATAATCGAGAGGGGATTATTATTAAACATTGACAAGGTGAAACCAAAGGTTCAATTGAAATGTTTATTAATTTCTGGAAAACACAATCCACACCAAACGAAAATAATGTTTATTAATACATTCAAAGATTTACTATTACATTCAAAAGAATATATTAATAAGTCTTTGTTTAGCAAATCTTTTTTCTTTCCAAGCAAGGCGGATTATCCCATTCCGCCCCGGGCTCGAAATACACAAGGTAAAAGGAGACTCCCACGCATGATCTGTTTCGGTGCGATTTAATAAGAAAAACACGTTACTCCATGAAAAAGGTACAGAATCAATAGAAACTCGACTCAATCACGCGCACAATCGATCGATTGAGCCTTTTTATTGAAGGGTTATCCACTCAAAATGGTGAATTTTTTGCTAAGTCCGCTTTGTACGCATTTCGACCATTTTTTATTAGCGAATTGTATTTAGTAAGAATAGTCTTTTATATGTAGCCTGTTTATATTTTCATAATATAATTAGTACTGTAAATGTGCTTTCAAGTATGTTTTACGTTAATCGTGATACATGACCTATGAGGGAGATCACAACACAAAGAACACAACAAGATCACACACAAAAGTTCTAAAGAAGATAATAGTACAAAACTGGTTTAACGTTAACATTTTCGACAAAATAACTATGGCAGTATCAAAACCAAGATAATAATGAATTTTCATACTGCCGTGTGAGTTTTTTCAAATGATGAATTAATTCTCTAATCTTCCTTATATCTATCGATTCTTCTGACAATTATGGTCCCAGTCGTAGTCTCGATTTCAATTCCAGTTGCAACAAAGGTACTGGTTTTTCAAAGCTGTACATCCATACGAGTGTTTACTCCCGCCCAAAATGCATACCATGTACACTGCACGCAGTATCTGCTTATACTGGAGTAATATAGGTGCAATTAAGTTAAATAAAGTATCTTATTTATAAAGCAAATAGCAAACTTAGCTATTTACGTCTACGCGAAAATGGATATAGGCGCGAATTGAAATTTTTAAATGATTGTTTTACTTTATGATTTAATACTCCTAGTGTGAATTCACATTTTTCTAGTAGATATTCATACAAAAATGCTTTTGTTGTGTTTAAAAAATATCACTACGGCCTATTCAGTGGCGTAGATAGGGGTGGGCGGCGGGGCGGACCGCACCGGGTGCTACCCATTTACGGGTGACACCCGAGCTCATCCGACCGAAAATTTTGATTCATAAAACATTGAAATATAAAACATTGTTTGTCATTAGAGTTTCTCTTCAACTTAACAGTTTTAATTTTTAAGGTGTCACTTCAAATCCGTCCCGGGTGACACCCAGGCTGGATACGCCCCTGATACTTTTCCAGTACACTGCCACCTCTGTACCAAATTTTATTACAGTCCGTTCAGCAAATCGAGCGCGATTGCGGAACAAACATTCAAACAAACATATTTTTCCCATACACATATGTCTATGTATACAATATTTACGTACCGTCACTGTGATTCCACTTATAACAACGACGTATTTGCATTTTATTACATTTTCATGTGAACATCGGATAAAATTTAAGTTATTTGTCGCAAACATCCTTGCTATTTTCTACCAACTCCACGACCACGACGCGATAATACCTACCTGCTCGCCGAAAAACGCCAAAACGCATTCGAGGCGCGTGACCGATGCGGCGTGGCGAATCGCCCCAAATCGAGTCTTATAACCGGCTCTCGGAAGGAATAAACTCGTTGCTTGTTTTCGTTTGCTTACGAATAAAAAAAAAATTGACAATACAATTAAAAGTTTAATAGAAAGAAAAAAAAACAACCTTTTTATCTCGGTATACTTTATTGCAAAAGCAAAGTTTGGTTTACAGAATTCCATAAAAGAAAATTACACAGGCGAATTGGGAATGTAAAACGCTACTAAAAATTGCTTGCGTGAATTATTTTATTGCGATAACTGGTAATTTGACAACGGAATAGTTAAGTAATAAAAATTAAGATTACCTTGCCGGTATTTCTGGCTTTATGAATGACATATTCGTCATGCTTTCTAAGTAAATTAATTCCGTTTGTATACGATAAGGAATAAGTACATACTTCAATGAATAAAATCTGTTCAGAATATATATCTATATATATAGATACATATGCTGCTGAACATATATAGACACATTTCATCGTCCTAGACACCTTTCATCTCTATCATAGGTTTACCAACATCATAGGTATCATCATCACGTACGTTTCACTTAATCATGTCTATTATATGTATGTCCATAACTTCTTGTATCAAAAGCTGACAATCCACTTTCCTTTCGTGTTTCTATGGTAATTTAGTACAAGCACTTACTGCTTTCGTAGAAATCGCGGCTGTTCATTACATTCGATTGACAGAAAATATGACGCCTACTCAATTTTAATTTCCCTCAATTAAGATCCCTTAGACTTCTAGAGTCTTATCTAAGTGATAGAATTCAAAGGGTTGACATTAATGGTGATAGGTCGTCAGGATCTGCAGTCAATAAGGGCGTGCCACAGGGCTCAGTTCTTGGACCAATTCTATTCCTAGTGTATATTAATGATCCATCACATCTTGTTAAGAATAGTCATGGGATTGTATTGTTAGCTGATGATGCCTCCTTACTTTTTAAAATTGATAGGCATCAACCAGTTTTTGACAAAGTAAACAGTACCATCTTTAAAATCGTTGAGTGCTTTAGTATTAATAATTTTCTGTTCAATAAAGGCAAAACAAAATTTGTAAAATTTTCCTTATCTAAATTGGTCGACACAGATGTCATGGTCAAGAACGAGGTAATGGATACTGTCAACACGACCTTATTTCTCGGTCTCACTTTAGATTCCAAGTTACTTTAGAATTCTCATATTACGAGATTATCGAAAAGGCTTGGTTCTGCAGCATACGCAGTTAAAAGAATTCGGCGACTTACAGATAAAAGCACTGCAGACTATTAGTTTATTTCAGTCTTATGACCTATGGAATTTTGTTATGGGGTCACGCAGCCGATATTAACACCATTTTCCTGCTGCAGAAGCGAGTTATTGGTGCTGTTTATGATTTGAGACCAATGACATCTCTCAGATAAAAAATTAAAGAAATTAATATCCCAACTTTAGTACATATACGAAAACCTGGTCTTTGTCAAGAAACATATAGAATCGTTCCAAAAAAGAAGCGACATCCATAACATTAACACTAGACAGAAGAATGATGTTGCTGCTTATAAGACTCGTCTAAGTAAAGTTAATAAACCATTTAAGTGATTGTGTGTGTGTGTGTGTGCGCTTTTATAATAAGATCCCAGCTGAAATTCAAAATTTGCCCTTTGCTGAGTTTAAACGTTTTGTTAAAAGAAAGTTATATGAGAAAGGCTATTATAAGGTGTTGGAATATTTTAATAAAAAAAGGCCCTGGGATTGAACTGCTCGGCTATGAGGTTACTTCATATTATTTTTAAATGTCGACTAAATTATTAATTAGTCAATCCTTTGTGTTGATGAGTAAAAAAAAAGCAAGCCTTGAGTCTCTTGCCCATTCTTCTTTAAGTGAATCAGCATTTGGAATGGATGGTAACGTCGAAACGAAATTATTAAAGATGTATTTCAAGTATAATTTTATTACCTATGAAATAAAGATACTTTTGATTTGATTTCAAATTATTCTCAATAGTAATATAATGTACATATTTGGTGTTGAAGGTGCACTATTTTAAAGAGAAATCTTTATTCTTTACACTTTATACCATTTCAAGTCTCTCACAAGGTATAACTTTAACAACAAATCTCATTAAAAAAATATTGCTCGAGCCGTCAGTTGGTCTATAGTTGGTCGAAGGGCGTGGTCACGACTTAGCTCGATTGTCTTTATTAATCCACTTGATTTTTTTTTATAATATGACCGCATTCATGAGGAATAAGAAGTCTAGTAAATATGGGCTCTTTCACGTTTATCGATATTTTTAAATAACAAATTTAAAATCTACAAGTGTAACTTAGCGAGGGGAAACGAAGAGTTTTGGACAAGAGTGTCTGAATATCCTAAAACGAATGAGTAAACTAAGCCTATTATTTAAAAATATTTTTCTTAGTTTTTTTTTTCTGTTTTTCTCAAGTGTCGCTGCCAGTAAATTGACCAGTAATTTTGGATTGTCAATTTTGTATTTTCCTTTTCCAATTAAATTTTCGTCCGATTGAATCTATAATTTGTGCGTTTTGTTAATTTACTAGCCGAAATTCGCCCGCTTCGCTGGGCGTAAATTTAAATTTAGCAATTTTTTTTTAAAATTCAAACGTACCCCGGTTTCGCTCCCGTGGGCATAGATTAGAATGGATTCCTTCATCTTTTATGTCGGCCGATTTTGCTGCCAATTTTAACTACGATCGCGGTCACATTGTAGACGTCACTTCTGTCCCACTGCCGGGCGGTCCCTGTCCCGCTCTCGATTTTAGTACCGGTCTCGATACCGATTTCGGTCCTTCCTCGGGCATTGACGGTAGTAATGACAAATTACGATTTATACTGAAACGGACATCGTAATAACGACGAAATGGGTAAACACCATTATTACTGGTATTTATACATTTTCTACCTAAAAAGGTAATGTTGTTACATATATATAATCTTTGTGTGCAAAATTTGAGTACAATCCAGTGTATGACAAACACCCATACACACATACTTATACATTATTTTTTTTATATCATAAATGGCCTATAACCATTTACAAACGATTCCGCATCAAATGTTCGCAGTCCCATGCTGATACGATCAGTAGTTTTTACGATAATGAGCCTCAAAAAAAAAAAGGTATATATGTACAGATTATGTATAATTATATTAATCAAAATATCAGTTCACATAATATACTATAATTATAAAATTAAAAGAGGGGGTTATAATTGAAGATAATCAATTTAGATTGAAGGATTCTTATGTATCGAATAAGTGTCTTTTGTCTTATTTTCTGTCAATTAGTTCAATTCATAATCACTCAGACGACCCAAACAAATTAAGGCATATGTCCAGCTTAAATTGTAGGCAAGAGGAATTAGGTATTAGACTACATTAATCGTCCAAAAAAATTTTTTTTTTGGTTAGTGTACATTTGTCTATGAGATATTTATTATTCAAAACAATAAAATTCTACTATCGACCCATACTCAATTTTAGTTCGGACCCGCCGCATCCTCAACATCGAGCCTGATGTCGATCTCGATGACAATTCGGACCCTGATGTCGATTCCTGAGCTCGTGAGTCGCCCTTCGTGGCTAGTGAAATTGACGTCTATAAGAAACTTCGAAGCCTCCGATCCTCGTAAGGCTTCGGAGTATCGCGATCAGCTGCCGGCAGCGATTTTGCCCTCGTACAGCTGAAATTTTGTTTTTTTTTACGATCGCGCAATAATATAGAAAGGTTCCATCTTAGAAGGCGCTGAGGTTGCAGAAATGAGCTATTGGCATTGCCGACTGTTTCTAGACACTCGTTTGATTAACTAGTCAATATTTTTTTTTCTGGGAAGTTCTTATTGTAATTTGAAAGATTAGGTACGTTATTGTTCTACATTTTTAAGAAAGACCTATATCGAGTCGAGATACAAAACTTTACGGCTTTATGTAAACACGCGTGTAATATATATTTTTTTAATTTTATAAGATTTATAAAATCAAATAGACTGTACACTTCATTTTAAATACTTACAAAAGTATTATCATTGCGTTAGAAGGCCTATCCGTCATAAGAACGGATGCATAAAACTGAAAATATGCATTAAAAACCGACAAGGAGTCGATAACTGAGCGTACGCGCACGAAAATTACAACGTAGCTGCCGCGCGAGACACAAATCAATTTTATTGCTGGAGCTGCGCACGCGCCGCTGCGCCCGCCGTGTACTCGGCAATTCAAGAGCAATCTCTTCAAAGATATAATAATGAACTGCACGTATAGACTAGCGATAACGTTATTATTGTCTTAAAATAAATAAATAGTGGCAATGGCTCGCCAGTCGAGAGCTTCGCCCGGCGAACTATTAGTACCGGGTTCCTTCCCGGCCACGGACGAATTGACCGATGAATTTATAACTCAGACTAAACCGCTCGCGCCGTACCGCGCAGACCACGTTAAGCTGCGGTTGCGGACGTACCTTCGGTGCGGTGGCCGTTAGCAGACCCGTCTGCACCGCGCTGGTGCAGGCGGTTACGGCCCGAGCCCTTCGGATTAAATCAAATCAAAAATATTTTAATTTCATAGGTAATGAAATTACACTTGAAATGAGTCACTAATGAATTCTTTTCGACATTAACGCCCATTCGAAATGCTGATTCACTTACAGAAGAACGGGCAAGAAACTCAAGGCTTGCTCTTTTTTTTATTCGTCAATACAAAGGATTGAGTAGTTAATAATTTAGTTAAAGTTTAGAAACAATGTGAAGCGGTCAGATAGCCGAGCATTTCAATCGCATGGATACTAGGGCACGATATAACGGCCCTTGTCGCACAACTTTGTTTTGACGAAAGGTTTGAATTCATAAACTGACAATATTTGAATTTCGCCCTAAAGCTGAAAATCGCACATATAGCCCCTTGAATGATTTGCTAATTTTGCCTAGACGGGTTTTGCCTAGACGGAAGCAAGATCGTTCATATGGCCATTAATGTAATGTTTTCACTGTGCCTAATTTTGGAACCAAGAAAAAAATGGTTCATGGTAACTAGAATAACTGTAAATGTAAGGTTCTAGGTATTATATTGAGACGTTTTCCATGATATTTTAAGACCATAGACTTTTTATAAGTTTTGGTGGAATCGTAGATTACTTTATTAATTACTTAGTAAAAGAACTATTTTCTTTACCATTCCAAAAATTTTAACTCAGTAGTTTTGCGGATGCAGAAGAATGATCAATTTTCATCTATTTTCATGAATAACCGAAAACTGTTTATTAGTAAATTATAAATCGAAAAAATATATTTGAGGCTCTCAGAAACTCACAATAAGCCCTTTCATTTGACACGGCACACAAATACAGTTTGGAAAACTTACCCTACCTAATTTTCTAATTTCTCTGACAAGCGTGATCTGAGAATCATTAATTATTTAATTGTTATTCAAATTATAATTCAAAATCGATTTATTCACATCCGCGTCAGGGCTTGAAATGCTTATACGTACCGACTTTTAACTTAATCGATCCGATGGATTCTGAGCAAATCGGTTGTGACGGACGGACATACACGCGCATTAAGCGCGCGTCCGTCCCGTGCACGTCCTGTCGGGGGGTGCGTTTTTTTCCATTCGGACTTAAGGAACCCTAAAAGCTACCCCCCGTCCCCCTTCATGATGTTTCCAGCTAATAGCGCACCTAGCCGCGACAGAGATACGACGCCCTTAGGTCAAAGCCGTAATCCCACAAAGCGACGTCACCCGCAGCGGCGCGCATCAGCGACACGCGGCGTTTGATGTCCTGTTACACGAAACGGTTCGCGATCCATTTGCATTCTAATTAATTATCTCAATATGAGTGTAATTTTAATACGGTACATTAATTTTGGGGACCCCTTTTTCTACTGCTGGTATAGAAATTACGTGTTATAAGGGTCATATCGAGCCCTTTGTCTATATTCGAAAAGATATGTTTCATGGCTTATCTATATTTCTTGAAACGCGTCATTATATTTATGTTTACAACCCGTTCGAAAGGGAGTTACCCTTCAGGAAGAACGAGCAAGGAAATAAGTTCGGGAATTCGATTAACAGCCGACTTCAAAAAAAAAAGGAGGATGTTGTCTGTTTGTCGGATTTTTTTTTGTGTGTTTATTACGCGATATCTTCGTCAATTGTGAACAGATTTGAAAAATCAACTCTTTGTTCGTATGGGTGTACACTTGAAATGGCCTAATAGTCACCAAATCGGGATAGGATGAGGAAATGCCAGAGAAATCGAAGGATATGAGGGATACCCTCAAATAATACGAACATGTATAGTGTGTTTGAGTTCTTTTTTTAGTTATTCTGATGTATGCGTACGAGTCTGGTAGCCACCGTCTCATGCCGCTAAGCCGATGACAAAAGTCACAACACTCCTTAATTATATTATTCCCTATAATTATTATTCCCGCAATATTATTCCCAATAAATTAGGGAATAATATTGCGATTCGAAGACACAGACTAATTTTCAATGGCTGCTTATTAATAAACCGTTAAGTTTGGGATCATCTGTTTTGATTTAATGACTCTTGTACAGTATATACTGTAACGAAAGGTTGATTATTTTGACGAGTCTTATACGTTACGTTTGTGGCGAAGGCGTGACGATGAAGCCGGCAAGTCGACAGTAGAACTCTTCACTACTACTAGTAAATTTTGGGTTCAGTCGTTTTGTTTTGATCAGTTTTATACATTAACTTTTGTAACGAAGGTCTAATGATGAAGCCAGAGGGTGGACATTAAGCTATAACTGGCTGTACAAAAAATAACGCTTTCCATTAATAAAAACAAATTAACTTTTATAAAAGAAAAAATGAAAACGGACATAAAAAACAATCCTCAAATTAATAAGTTAATAAATATAAATTCTAAAGTCTACAAAAGCAATTTAAACACATGAATTTAATAACAACTAAATATTCACAATACCTAATAATTGATTACTTTTTTTGGTGTCGGTACTATAAATACACGATGAATAATATAAGAGAATTTGGTACAAACAGAGATGTGTATTACAGGTCTTAATATGAGACAGGTCTATTTTGAGATCTAAATACCTAATCTCGCTCTCCCGTACAAGCCGGCAGATAAAAATATCAAAAGCGACAGCGGGAAACGGACGGCGCCAAAATATTGACTTATTCGTATCGAATGCACGCAATGTCTGTAATACACAACAATATCTCGTCGTAGACAAATCGATGCACGTATTGCAATAAGTTTGTTGTTTGTCATAAAATATTGTACATTTTACGTGTCGCCATAAAAAAAAAAGAATCTTTCTTTCAAGACGCCAAAAAAATTAATGCATGGGTTCACCCGTCCACATCAACCTGCTGCTCGGCCAACAACTTCTATTTATCCTTTTTTTTTTTTACTTAAGAAAAATGTTAGAGTGTTTTAGGAGACGCGTGCATTTCGAAATAAACAATCTATGGTACTTTATATTCATTATGTCCCATCCAAGGGAGGGTTGGAGGCAGTATTCATGGTCCCAGGAAAATTTTCTGGAAGAACGTAGTTCTTGGACTGACGTGGATATTGTAAACGACATGCCAACGTCAAATATATTCGGGAGTGGTGAAATATACCGTTGCTCAGAAAAGTCGTATGAAACATACTTATAAGAGTGTCTTTGATGTATGTTTTTCAGGAATTTTGCGTTACCCCTTTAAAATATTACAGCTGATTTAAGTTATTTATATTATATCATATTTAAATAAATTTGGCCATAATCGAAATCGAGAAATTTGGCCATAATCACGTTCTCATCGAAATCGATTCACTACAGTTTCCTCGTTACATATATTACAAAGCGGCTTCACATTACCGCAAATTTTTCACATCCTACCCGATGTTTTGGGAAGAAAATCGAAAATTTCAAAGTGTAGACAATCGACCGACCTAATCAAAAATCTGGCGAAGCTGTGAACCCGAAGGTGAGATTGCCCTCCAACTACAAATTTAGAGAGCCTGCATTGATCATCAGCGCCACCAGAAAATTACCGCCTTAATTGTTTTTGGAAAAGTTGCAAGTGAAAAAAGGGTCAAAAAAATATCTTAATGAAAACGACAAACGGAAAATATTTGTAACAGACAACCCAATTCAAAACAAAAGCAAAACATGATGTATTGATTCCAAAGGATTTTACATTATGAAATCTGAGACACAACTTCATCTGATTTATTCTAGACAGATTTCAATACAACTATTGAATACAATTATTCAATAGTTGTATTGAAGTAAAACTATTCAATACAACTCTTAACTTGAAATATCTAAAGGCAACCTAGCCCTTGATATCATATTTTTAAAGGTTATTTAATTTTATCGATCAAATGCCAGGTTCTTGTGAGCTTTCGTTTTATTAGTTCGTCAAATTTTGTTACAAAAGTCCGCAAAAATTATTATGTGCACAATTGTTAAAATGTTACGTATTCAGTCAAAATTTCCCAGCCGCTTTTAAAGACGAAAAGTGTAATATTCTGTGTTATACACAGTGATCCGAGTCTATTTCTTTGTATTTCTATAGATAAAAATAGGTATTTATATGAGAAATAGTGCAATGAGATCCACCACCATCTAACTCTAGGTCTAACACTACGGTCTAACACTAGCCTCATATGTATTCACAATACTATATGATGTCAGAAAGCTAAGAGGAGAATTGACCGAAAGATGAGATGTTTCAAAAAATAGAATAATTATTTAATACAAGGATGATCCATCATAAAAAACGAATACGCACATATATTTATGCGATTAAACTCGGCCCTGTTTATCGTCGTGAAATTTATGTAAACATTAAAAAAGGCATGTGTCGCCATAAATAATCCTGTGGAATAGTTTAAATAAAGCAAAATAAAACCGCATAAGGCGACCGCTAGGGGGCGCCGCGTGAAGTTGCTTGATGTATTCGCGGTTGTCACGAACCGAGACGCTACTGGGAATCGAATCGCTTACCGTTATCGAGTAGCGATCTTAGGGTAAGAACCCGAACTTACTTGGTTTGTTTTGAGACGAATTATTAAAAATATTTATATATATTTAAGGCAAAAAAAAAAGGTATTTCGAAATGTATTTAACGCTGAATGTCGCTTATTATTTATATTTTTTTATTAAAATATTAAATATAATAAAAAAAAATCCATTCTAGACAATGAGATCAAACTCGATGTCTAGTTCCAGATTAACGTGTCAAATTAATAATCTACAATATTTGTCAGTCGAATTCGGCTCTTAACTTTTTTTCAATGTTTCACAACTTTTCATTTCACTGCGACAAAATTAAGTTTTATTGGTATGAGTATTTATTTTCTCATAGAAGACGAGCAAACACTCTTTATTGTCATAAAATCAATTGACACGTTCCGCAATAAGCGCTACTCAAGCGGCGCTCAACATACTACCGGATAATCGGTGTCATACTTTATTACGAGCGCCCCGGACGGGAGTCTATAGCGAGCCATTTTGTGAATTAAGCTGCTCGGTTGATAAAAAAAATGAACGGAATCAACCAGCAGCTCGGAATCGCCTGTATATGTAAAGACATACAGTTTATTTTGTGGCTATAATTCGGTGTGTTGGCTAACAAGAGGAAATGTATAAGAATAAAAGCTCTCGGAAAAAAAGCATTCCATGTTCCCTGATCGTACGTGAGTGATTTTTACGTTTTCGTGCGATCATCGACGAAATGAACTATAGGCATTTGAATACTGCACGACTTAATACAAGCTCGCGTCCGCTGTCTGAAATGCGAGACGGAAACAGCAGTCCTCTTTTGGCACGATTTTTGCACTTTTCTTTACAGATTCAACCACTTTTGCCTGCCATTACTGAAACAGTCCGAGAACAAGCACAATTTAATCCATCTTCGTTGTGCCAACAGTTGGTCTGATTGATTTTCCAAGACGTCTTTTACCGAACGTTTCGTCACACGCATTCTGTTCATATGTTTTTGACGTGATAACGTCTTATGAATCGATGAACGCCGGCTGCTCGCACGAAAAAGCGTGACTCATAGTCGCATTCCGCTCGAGCCGAGCGCGCGAGCGAGAGCGCGGAACAATAGAGAGGCACGATCGGCCTAAGCGCTCGGCTTGTGACGCATCTATCTCTTTAGTGTATAATTTAAGTAGAAAAGTATTTGAAATAACGAGTGCAAATAAATGTTAATTTATCGAAAACACTGTCATTTTCAATTAACTCCTTTTTGTATTATACAAAATAATGATAATTCAATGATAATAATTCAATTCAATTCATAAAAGAATGCAATTTTTCATCAATGTCACATTATCACGTAAAATTATCGTCCGTGAACCGACTTTACAGGCAATCAATTTTTTGCATTAATCTATTTTAATTAACTCTCTGTTATCATATCGTCATGGCCATTTACGCCCTAACCGCTACCTTTCAAACCACACCACGTTCTATCTCATTAATATTTTATATACTTCCTATTTCTATGTTTCAAAGGTGCTGAACTCATACCGATTAGGAATCTCATCGCCACTGAATTGATTTTAATCTTAATTTATTTCAGCTCCATCCGACGCTTAAGACCATAAACAAGTATAACATCATGATTCCCTTATGTTTTCACTATTCACGACAGCAGGTAAAGCCTTGTTTGTTTTATTTTTCGTATTCACTCCCCTTTGACTAAATTTGTCACGTTTGTCATCGTTTGTATAAAATTACCCACGTAGACAAACTTATACACTTATCCAGTGCTTTTGCTCTGTATTTTGGTCTTGTTTACATTAATCTTTGTACTTCACTTTGGAAGAATCGTATTTATTGATTACCATTTCTCTCCACTCACGCGCATGATGTGTCAAGGGGTTTATTCGTCTTCATTTTATAGGAGACATTTGACGGATATTTCAACCATTCTTCGTATACATCCATACTTTCTTAAGTAGTTTAGACAACTGGCCATGAAAAAATGGGACAGTAACGGTAATAATATGGGTTTTCTGTCGCGATACCTATTTATCAATATCAAAGCTATCAATATATCCATACTCCATTTATTGTGTCGCAGGCGTTAGAATCTGTATAGAGTTGGCTGTACTGTTTCTTGTCCACTATCACCATGTGCGTGGTATATTTTTCCATAGATAACTCGTTTCCACTCTATTATAGATTTTTTCAAATCTACGAAAATCTTTCGCTCTCCTTGACCAAAACTGGTTTCGTGTTGTTTACAAAGGAAACAAACTTGGTTTTTTTATTTAATTCATTTTTAGTGAGGTACACAAGTATAAACAGCAGATCAAAACACATTTTTCTCTTCAATTTTCTTTAAAATATGAGAAACGTAGTTTCCTTTCATATTCATCAAATTTAGGGCATTACTGAATTTTGATACCATTACTTTGTACAAACATCTCCACGTAACTGGCAGTTTGAAAAAAAAAAACAATTTTTCAACTAATGTATAATAACTACTGTCAATTTTTCGTTTTCGCAACGGACGCAGCCGGGCGCAGGCGCTAGGCCTTATTCACTTTCGCGATTTTGCAGTAAGCCTCCATAAAAAGATATGGCGATCAACAAATTACGTGCACCCGTCGTCGGGTGAGTGTTTCGCACGCGAGCGCATGCTCACATGCGACCGGCTACGTTATACGCTTAAAATCATTACGACAGAGGCGCATTTTAAGTGCATAACACACCCATAACGTACCGTCATTGCCTTCTGAAGTAATGTATCAAAAGCTCGGATGAAAAGCTTTAGAAGTGCCCGCAGATCACTCGGGTCACTTATGATGATACGTTATATCATATTATCGATATGCTATCATAATTACGATATCGTATCATCACTTATGATATCATAATTTATGTAACCGTTATTATCTTCTCGGTGATTCGCCGACGTCAGCAGACCCAAATTGATCTTTAGATATCACAAAGTTAGTGCATTAGTATTTGTATATATTTACGTATTTGATACATCTTTTAACTTTTCTCGTTACAGTGCTGTTGAGCTTGACGGCTGGAAACTAATGATAATATAATATATAATAATAAAATAAATGAAAAAGAAATGTTATAAAGAATTTTAAGTCAAAGTTTCATTATATAAATATTTACGTTCTATTCCAGTTATATATTACTTCTTTATCAATAGGCTTAACTGATTTTGCATGCTTCATAAGCGGAGCGCATGAGGTAGTGCTCTACTCTCGCCTTACGAAAAACGAGTGATTTTTTGAACTTTAAATGTCTTTATTTATTACATGTTGCACTTGTAAAATAATGTATGCACTCAAACGGCAAGAATAATCACTGATTTTAATATCTGTAATATCTTCAAAACACATTTTGTTATAGAACATATTTTAAAAACTGTTTTATAAATGTTTTTCGTGGACGTCCGTGTGTCTGTATGTGCGGATCCTGTATGTGGTCACGATAACGAATGAAATACTTCACTAATCGAGTGTTTTTTTTCCATTCGCTTTAGTATGCATCTGAATAGAAAGAAGCCTATTGAATTTCACTGTCTAATTCGGTGTAGTTTAATTGATATTTAATAAACAAAATTTTGAGGAGTCTTTTAGAAAAAAATTTTTTTTTTTTTTTTTTTTTGTTATTAAATCTTAATCTAGAGAACATAAGAAACCCGAAGCGTAACTGTCTTTTTTATTCTCAATGTTTAAGTAAAAATTTTGACACCACGGTATTTTTTTAATTTATTTCAATTTAAAAAAAAATGACGATTACGGTATAAATTTTTGTTAATATATAGAAATTAGAGTATTGAACAATGCCTACCAAGTAATTTGTAATCATTCATAAAGAGTGAGCTTGTCATTCGTCGGAGCTGACATACACAATTTTCTTTAGTAAAAATGGAGTAACCGCTATGAGGCGTGCACTTTTGGATTTTCCAAATTTTTGACTTTGCTTTTGCTATTGCAATATAAGTAACGAGAATTAAATAAGACACAGGAAATATTAAGACAGAGAAATCTCCTATTTTGTCTCTATCTCTCATCTACCGTAACTGTCTCATGATCTGTAAGAAGATGAAACAGACTTATTGTAAATAAAACAAAAGTATTTTCTTTTTGTTTACAAAAGAAATGATAATAAAATACTCATTATTTCATAATATTTTTTGGAACCTCAAAAATAAGTACATGCTTTTTTAATTTATTATGAATAATTGACACTGTAAAAGATTTGAAAATTCCGTTCACTTCAATGAAGATAAATATGATAAAGCGAAAGAAAAATAGTAAGAATAATAACTTTTATAAGAAAAATGAACTAACGTCAAGAACTCCGTACCCTAAAAATAATATAAATAGTCTTCAAAAACTGAATTTAATACTGTGATAATGAAAATTTTATCAAAATATACTAAGCCTTTCACACAATAATGGATTTCTATACACTGAATTCTATTTATAGTAGAATATTAGGCTATACTAATTTACATTAACTATGTAATTATAAATACAAAATATATTACAATATTTGAAGTTGGTGCCAAGACTTGTTTTAAAAATCAATGAAAAAGTGTTGTAAAATCAAGGGAATAAATTCGATCAAGCACGTCACCAATTAATAAAAATTGCACTGACTTATTCAATGTTTATTCTATGGCTCAAGTTTCTTTATTTAGTCTAGGATAAAATCTTACAGATTGAAACCTATCCAGAAAAACATGCAGTCGCATAACTTAAAATTTATCCGTGTCTTTGAGAAATTTACAAACATACATACATACAAAACATGGTCAAAGAGACAACCATGTTATCATATTTTTGCATGAATTTTATCTGTTCTTCAATCACTAAGCAAAAGTACTTACCTATTCCGATATATGCAAAGGCCGGTTGTTTTACTTGTATTACGCTAATAAAATCTCAGAATAATTTAAACATCCAAAACTTTAATATGACCATGTGTTACAATTCCTTAAATTGTAACAGTAATAATGAACTGCCTTTATGTAATCTTACAAAACGCGTTGAATCCTACCGAATTTCGCTTTACAGAATCCAGACTAGGAGATATCTCCACATAAAAAGGACGACGCTACGGTTTCTATCAGAAATCCCAAAGTCCGTTGACCCTGCTGATGCTGGATAGGATCAGATTTGCGGCAGGAGCGACGGCGGGTGGAGGGTGGCAATCCGCACCGCCAGGCAGTCTCAGCTCTAATACGAATGCCCGCGGGGCACCGCCGAGTTACTCGCAGCCGTTAGTGCGCCAGCGCGTGTGATATGATATTGTTGATGTACACCTATAAATATCTTCAAAATACATATATTCTGTATTAATATATGTGCTTGTATTATTTTTTTTTTTATTTTAATTTAAGTCACGTCGTAAAAGGTGATTCCGTTTTTGTCTGCCAGTATTTTAAACTCTTCACGGAAAGAGCACGTATAGTTTTATGATTGTAAGATTCAGACAACAATGATATACAAGTGTGTACGTTAGTCAGTCTAATGATCGCATTTTTTTTTTGAGTTAACCATTTGGTTAAAAAAATATTTAAAAGCGTTTCGGGAATTAAAATAAAGCCAAAATGTAAATTTAAATTTCTCTTAATTTGAGTAAATAAAAATGAACAATCAAGGATGGAAATTGAAGAAAATTACAAGTTTTAGGAAATCTTGATATCCTTCAATTTGATATCACAAATTTAAAAAAAAATTAAATACATCATTAACTTTTTGGATGACAATGAATTGATAGTGCTGGGAGTGTTAGATTCAGAACTAAATGAAAATGCCTTTTTTTTCATTTTTATTAAATAATGAAGAACAGGTTTAATTATAATTGAATTTCGGCAATTCAGACGTAAGCACCAAAAGTAAACCGAAAATATAATTCCGTGTTAATAACAAAAGGTTAAGAGACTATTTGTAAATACGATAAATAAGTTATCTGTCCGTGAATGAACTAGCTAGTCCCTTAAAAAAAAGTTAAAAATGAATGTACTTAAATATAAAGGGAATTAACAGAAACCTTTTTGCTGCAAAAATAACTAAAAATCGGAATTGAAAAATGATACTTTATGTTTTTTTCTTGCATCGCATATAAAATGCACTAATCAGATACTATAAGGAATTTTAAGGATAAATATTATTTAGATTTATAACTTGGAAATTTTAAAAAATGTTAACCCTTATTGGTTAGCCCGATAAGGGTGTAACGCCCGAGAATCAGATATAAAACGGCGGTTATGAATATTCTATTTCGAAAAGTTTTTGTGTTTTATAGCATAACGGGCCGATCGGAGTGATTTGAAATATGTAAACGTAAAAAAAAATAACAAAAAAAACCGACTTCAAAACAAAAACTATTCTAAAACAAATTAATACGCACTAAAAAGTAAAAAAAAAAATCATCAACTTACTTTTTTAACTCAATATGTAGGTACGATCTATGTATTAACCACGCAAGAAGGTAGGTAGGTACCTACCCACTTCAAATTTAACTCAACACATACCTATGAATGACAAACAATGATCGAAATATTTTATAGAGTTGTCCTGAGTAAAATGAAATGGAAAATATTAGACTACTTAAAAGTCAATCAATTTATTACGATACAATTATTGTTATTTTTGGAGTCGGTGTCTATTGCTGGATATATTGTAGTGTTTCCTTGGCTGACACCGACTGTCAAATGTCAACTTTACAATATATATATGACAGCTATATTCCGTATGACCAAACATTTGGAATGAGTATAGATTTGTGAATTAAATATTTAAAAGAACCGAGTGGGACATTTTAAAACACGCCACTGCAAAGGCAAAAAACTCCCATATACTTTTTACTGAGGGAGTCGGTAAGTCTTGTGCTCAGTGAGGCTTGTGGCCCCCTAAGAACCTTCGTCATCGCTTCGATACCAAAGTCCGACACCGACGGCTTAAACGTGCTATCCCAAATATGAATGGATCTATAACCTGATTACAACCGGGTTATAATCTGATTTGAGTTAACTCATCTGTTGCGATTCGTATAAAAGTTTTATTTTATCCTACACTTGACAGGTTTTTGTCAACAGAGCGCGAAGAATCGATGGTATTAGTCAAACATGTTTTCTTAACGCTTTGAGCATCATTTCACGCACAATTTTCAACAAACACCACCATCTGTTGCAAGAAACACTGGTAATGAGTAAAAAACTACACTATGAATAATAAATCAGGACGCAGGCGCAGTGACGCGCGACTGAATAAACATGTCGACAAAATATGACTTCACTCGCAATCGGAAAGGTAGCTGATTGAATATTGATTCTAATTACAACATGCAAAGAATCTATGTGTGATACTTCTTATTGAATGTTTCATTTAATTATTTAACTTGTAAAGCAAACAGCTTCCAATCAAATTTTGGTATTTTTTCAAATAAAATTATTTTAATTGTATATTTCATATAAGATTCCCGGAGAATATTTTTATAAATCATTACATATTTATATACGTAAATCATAAAACAAGAAAATATATGTATATATACAACATTTCATTGTCTCTCAACAACAAAGTCCGACAGATGGCACTATATAAATAAAATATTATGTTGTATTTTTGACCATACATTTATTACTGAAAATTAATATAATAAATAAGCTGCTGTTCGTCTGGAAAATAATCATATTCCCACGATAAACTCGAAAGGAACCAAGCAAAGGTCAGTTGCTCGGATATTATTTATAATTTTCATAATTTATTGGACCCACTATTTTGTGAATCACCCGATAAACCCGTGCATTTTAAAAAAGAATGACGATAAAGTCATTTTATGTTTACTGATTTGTGATGGTAAAAATAATCAATATCAAAATTTGTTTTTTGTCCCTATCTTTCAATATAGTACTTGATTTTATTTAAAATATATTATTCCAATTATTCGAATCGATAAAGATTTTGGTGAACCATGAAAATTTATATATAAATGTCTGTCTTGAATTCCCTCTCAGAAAAAAAAAAACTGTGATAGCTATACATAGGCAAACAGACATCGAATGCATGAAGGCCTATGTGCCGCTAATTATTTTATGCAAACATATTTATTGTGTAAATTTAACTTTATATTTTTCCACGATATTTTAATTCAAGTCACGATCTGGATAAAATTATTAAGGGGTCTCGTAAACAATGTCGCTTTTTAATGTTCATTTTGATTATTCATGTAAGAAGAAAACCTGAATATTCAAAACAGACCATCGCATATTATGGTCTTTACCGAAAGTTCAAGAGGCTATCTGATACTTTTGTTTCGTTAGTTATAAAGTTATATTTTTATTGTACGTTCAAGAAACTGTGTCTGTCTAAAACATATCACAAATACTGCAACGAAACAGAGAGAAAATAGAGTCCGTCTAACTCGTGGTACAGTTAAATAAAGTTTTATTCATGATCTTCGTAAACACTTGAATAGCCTGTCATCTAATTACTTTGATTTGCCCTTGGAACCGTGCGTTTATTAATGAATTTTATGAATTTTTAATGAATTTTTGAACAAGTTGCTCTCATCTGGGTCACATTCCGTCATTGATAAATGTAAATTCCAATAGAAATACATATTTCGACAATTTTCAGATTCGTTTCGTATTAGTCTATTAAGCTGAAGCATTGACAATCAATATCGATGTCGATCAAGAATTTTACAGTGCACAACACTAGTCGCTAACGATTAACGATGAACCTGAGTTCGGAAAGTATAATAGCTCTTGCAACAACGACAGATGGTCTAAGGTTTGTATTCATCTTGAACCAGAAACGATATGACGTCAACACCTATTTGTTTTATTCTGTCTAATATTTATAACTTAGTTTAGTAACAAAATTAGTCGGTTTACAATATTTTATTTCTGTTATTATTTATATTTCATTTTCAGAACATCTTTGTTGTTTATTAATATCATGTTTAATTGGAATTATATATATGACGAAAACAATTTTTTGTTTGTCACATCTCAGTTAAAATGTACTGAATATATCGGTATGGGAATTTGACTATTTGATGCGGAATCGTATGTAGGTGATTTAGGGCTATTTATTTATTTAACTCTTCACAGCCTTCACCATTCTTTTTGTTTATTTTCATAAAACATAACATAAAATATGGACTAAGAATGTGAACATTACAATAACAGTACTAATTCTGTATAATGACAAATCTTGATATACAGTTTCACAAAATTTACCACAAAAATGGATCAATTATTTCAAATAAAAGCGATATTTGTTGATTTAAATATTTACTTTAGACAAAAGTTTCATTTTGTATACGAGCACAACAGTTATATAAATTGAAATATTTATAGATTTTCTTATTTACAACTGATGTCATGACATTGTTGCAATTGGATACTGAACATGGGACTATAATTCCTATAATCGTTCATTCGCTTAAAGACGCCAAAAAGTACAATTTTTATTTTAAGAAAAACTGAAACGATTTGGTTCAGTTTTTCTTAAAATAAAAATTGATTTTATTCCAATTATTATATAACTATATACTATTGTATGATTGGTTTTAACTAACCTAACCGCACCCTTACATCGAGTGCGAATGGTCGTTACGCAAAATTCGCGAACGGGGACGATTTTATGCAAAAGTGCCGATGAAAACAAAATCTCAATGAATAAATAAATCATACTGTATTATCCATTTACATTGGAGTTCTATAATTTTTTGTAATATACCTTTAACTACTCATCAGATATATTCAATATTTAAACTCATATATTTCGAAACACCCTTAATTTGAGTTTAAGTGCAAAAAGGACAATTATTTCATTCTTCGGGCGATAAGAGCTCAACTACCGTGATTAGGTAAAAGACCCTTTGGTATTTAGGTAAATAAGAGTCTTTCTTTGCTTATCGATGGTGATATGGAGGGGGGCTGAATGGCGATTCCGTCAGCAATATTTATTAATTTTTTCGTATTATTTGTAAAATTTAATAGATTCTGATCTCAACATATATAGAAAACCTATTTCTCTAAATTTTAAAGCCATAAGAATCTTCAGTATTTCTTCGAAATAATTGACTATTGCTAACTCGCTTTCACCGGTGTTAAGAATTGTTTAGTAGAGGAAAATTACCGCGCGCGGTATTTACTCGTCCGAACTTATTTGGTCTAATATCATTGGATTTTAATTAATATTTTTTGCTGTTGTTTGAGCACGATTAATTTCAATTTAATAAGTTCTTTAATAGAACAATATAAATAAAAATCTTTATATGTTAATAATATAATGCTTGAATGTAATGTTAATGATTTACTTTACACAAATGTTTACAAACGTATATTGTTTTAACGAAAAACAACAAAAATTGAATTACTTCGTAGAAAAAAAGATAGTAATCTACATTAATCATTACTCATTGTTGCATAAAACGTTCCTCCAATCATTCATTATTCGGTGCCCCTTTAATTGGGGGACAGGCGACAAGCCATTGTTTTGAACCTTTTCAACGCGGTACTTTTTGTACACTTGTAATTACGGACTAGGCTTCAATGAGGCTCAGACAACAATATATTTTGTCTATTCCGACAAAAGTTTGTTTTTACATGTGTTAAACATAATTTAATTTATGGCATTGCAGTGATAAAATCGCATATATACAATACAATCTTTTTCTTTGCAAACTGTCGTGACATTTGATATGAATAAGTAAACGGTAATCAAATAAACAGATAAAATGCATTCATACCATATATCATAGGTGAAACGATATTCAAATAAATCATAAACAATAATATCATTTATTTTTATCAATTGAAAATCATTCGAACCTTTGCCTCGACGGTTTAAAATAAAGAAGTATAAATTGACAGCTGTCAAATTAAAAAAAAAGGGGCGCGTTCGACGAATTTCGGTTGCGCTCGGTAGCGGTTCGTGCCCTCGCGGCTGGACGCCGCCGCCCGCCGCGCGCGGTTAACAAGCTTGTTAGAACATCGTAATGGTATATTACACGCTGGTTTTTATGGATGACCTCAATAAAATCGGTGGCGGGATTACAATTTTTATTTGTACAATTATAAAGGCAAACAATATATAATAAAGGTCGTTGACATTTTTAACAGTTAGACACATTATGAACAGAAAAGTCTCTAGAGGAACCTGTCTGTTTATATTTTTTTCCTTTGCCGCGAAACTCGAAAATAAATGCGCCAATTTTCGTTGTCGATGAAAATATCAAAAAAAATCCTTTTCGACGGATCGCCACAGAGTCGATGACGCCTCAACAACACCCGTCGGGTTTGACATAACTAAGAGCGTTTGTGATGAAATACGAAAGCGATGAAATACGAAAAGCGAGCACGGGCAATGTTATCTATCTCAAGGCATTACTTGCTCCTTGCTTCATCTTTCAATTTCAGTTCTCAAGGCATTATTCGCTCCTTACTTTATCTTTAAATTTCAGTTGTCAAGGCATTACTCGCTCCTTACTTTATCTTTAAATTTCAGTTCTCAAGGCATTTCTTCCAATTTCAGTTGTCAAGGCATTACTCGCTCCTTACTTTATCTTTAAATTTCAGTTCTCAAGGCATTTCTTCCAATTTCAGTTGTCAAGGCATTACTCGCTCCTTTCATCTTTCTTTCAGTTCTCCATTTCTTCAATTCATTTGTTATCCGTAGTCTCGCTCCACCTTATCTTTAAATTTCAGTTGTCAAGCATTACTCGCTCCTTACTTTATCTTTTCAGTTCTCAGTTTCTTCCAATTGCTCCGCTCACTTCATATTCAATTTCAGTTGTCAAGAACATTTCTTTAAATTTCAGTTTCAGCATACTTTCGCTCTTACTTCATCTTTCAATTTCAGTTCTCTTGTCACATACTTACTTCATATTCCAATTTCAGTTTTCAAGACATTTCTTCCAATTGCAGTTGTCAAGGCATACTCGCTCCTTACTTTATATTTAAATTTCAGTTGTCAAGGCATTACTCGCTCCTTACTTCATCTTTTAATTTCAGTTCTCAAGGCATTACTTGCTCCTTACTTCATCTTTCAATTTCAGTTCTCAAGGCATTACTTGCTCCTTACTTCATATTCCAATTTCAGTTTTCAAGACATTTCTTCCTATTTCAGTTGTCAAGGCATTACTTACTCCTTACTTCATTTTTCAATTTAAATTTTCTTTTCCGAATTCATTTTTACCAATACGATTACAACATCCGACAACGACGACGGCTTGAAGCATGCTGCCGAGAGATGCAAAGTCACCAGCATTGCTTTTCAGCTTAAGATGACTTACCCGATTTTGATAAGTTTTAGTTAATTTTTGGATTACGATTTCAACTAAAGTCGTAATAACTGAATCTAGATAATGAACACTCGTGAAAGTTTAATTCTTGTTCTTAAGACAGTATTTACTAAAAAATAATTTAAAACACCTAACAGAGGTAAAAGTTTCATTTCCTCGCACCGTTTTCCGCAATCTTGGTTTACAATGTTACTAAATCCGAAATTAAGTCATGAAAACTTATACGAATTGGTATTTAAAATACTTATATGATGAAAAGATAACTAACTCATCTTGGGAGTAGGTACATTGACTAGATTACACGACATCCATACAAAACTCCAATAAAAAAATTGTTGTTGCATTTCTGAAATGAATTTTAATTCTAGTATTTTATTGACAATTTTGTAAATTTAAATTATAAGTATTAAAGTTCAATACTTGAGGAATTCAGTTCATTTTTCATATATAAATGGTTAAAATATTTAAATTGTAAAATGAAAAAATATAACTGTATATGATGTGACGCTTTTGACCAGTAGTCCGCGCGCTTGCGCTAAAAAGCTCCACTTAATTCGAGTTTGTAATAAATATTCTCTTCTTTGAAATGGAAGACGTTTGTTGCCCCACTGCATGCAGGTGGGCCTACCCTTCCACAGTTTTGTTCAGTTCATAGAGCTAGGGTTAAATCGTCCAACTCAACGAAGGTTGGTGCCCATGAGCTATAGCATTTCAAGGACAAAATCAATAGCACGTAAATGATTAATTATTTACCAATTACATAAATAACTTTGCTTGACAAAGTTCTTTATACAATAGGCAAGATCTACCTCTGAGCTGAGGGTAAGACCTAATACTTCTAAAGGACGTCATGGATCATGATAAAATGCTACTCGATGTTACCAAAAATAATGAATTGGATAACGTGATACCCTATGTTACCAAAAATATCGTTCGTAATATTCCGATTATCATCATCTTTTATTAAAATACCGTGTTACTGTCATACATCTACGTTTGCTATTACGCTTTTAGAAACTGTAGGTAGATTGAAAATACGTTACTACATAACCACATACCGAATTCACTGATCTGCTAAACACACGAATAAGCGAATAGTGAAATGTCGACACGAGGTCGCGCCGCATGCGACCGAAGCCGGTTCGTGCGGCTGTTATAGCGCTAAATTGCAGCTTCGGTATTTCAAACAGCGGTATACTCTCGGTTACGCAACGCGTGCGCCGTCCGATCGGAGCACTTCATGAGTTCACTTAATTAAACGTAGAAAAGGGCGGAATCGAACCCCGCTTTTAGATAGATTGGACGCGGAGCAAAAAGCGTTGGACGTGTTTAACGAAAATAAAAACTGCACTTCGCCTCACCCCTCCCGGAGGCCGGGGATCGGTTCCCCGCTAGATGCTTTATTAGTAAATGGGCGCGGTGCCTCGGCTAATCCCGGCTTACGTCCGCTCTCCGGGGCCGCAAACAACCCCGGGCGGAGCCGGGTGCACGGTTTGTGCGTGCGCGCAGCTCGTGTTTTAAAACTTACATTTACCCCTACAATTTCGGAGAAATACTTTTCATTCGTTCACAGGTAAATAGTGAGTTATTAGTACGCGAAGTAGTCGCATTTGAGGCCGGATGAAAATAATAAATAATTTTTTGTAAGACGCGAAATCATCTATGCTACAATGATATAACTCGGTAAGTTCTGTCTGTACATACATTTTGTTTTTCAATTTTTTGATGAATATTCGGTTTATGACTCACTGATCCTAATTGTACCATTTTAAAAAATTGTGTCTGACTGTCTGCATGTCCTTATATGACTTACATTTTATTGTGCAAATGAAGGCTTTATATAATGCCAACAAAATGTCTGTCCGTTTGTTGACTGGGTAAATCTCCAAAATGGCGGAAAGGATTATTATTAAATTTGTATGAAAGTAAAAGGAAATTATCGCCTAGAATACGAGAGATATTCTATATGACAGTTTTTTTTGTCAAATTATTTGTAATGTCGAAAGTTTAAATTTCTCAATTTTTCAATGAAAATCATTAACGTCAGCCTAATTTTCACATCTATCGGTATGCCGAGTGGTGAGTTAATGCCCCAATCTCATCATAACAAAAATTACAATCATGATAGTTCAAAAACTTAATATAGGATACGTATTATACAATATGCAGCTTCTACAAGGACGGAGGGCGTACTAAGTTATACATATGTTACTTATAGCTACAGGCACACTATTGATATTAGCATGTCGGTGACGCGACCTCGTAATGTTTCACTCATACAAAAATTGCCCAACGCCCCTAAAGAAGTTTCCACTCCAATAGACATAAGTTATTTCGGTGCGTTGAGTTTGCATGTCGCCTCCCTCAAGCAAAGTAAACTCAGTGCAACTTACCATTTCGTCGACTCAATTTGTCTAGTCTCGTCCAAGGTATGGCACCCCGCATTTCTCGTTGGCCAATCTCCTAATGAAGTTATCATCCCGATATTGTTCTTGCTGGTTATGAAGTAAATTATAAGATAATCGCTGATCCAATCAGCTCTCGATTGAGTTAAAAGAACACTAGCTGATACCAGTCACAGGATGTGAACCTCGTGTCTCATGGAGTTGCAGACGCGCGTACTAAACGGTAAGCTATGTTTGTACTGCCGAGATGTTCACATCATGGAAACCACATGATTAAGGGTACGTTTATGAGGGATGGACATCGATAAAATGTAAAAATTGAACGTCGTTAATTAAAAATTTAACTACGTCAATTTAAACCAAAGCAAAGTAAGGGACAATCCCAAAAAAAATTTCATAAAATTTTAATAGGTGCATGGGTAGAGTTATCCAAAACAAAATCGAGCTTCAAATTGAATTATCAATAGGCACAAATTTTAATCTTTTCTCTAAGCAGTTTTTTCTCTAACCGCCTTTCCTAAAAGCCTATAGATTTGTAATATGTTTATAATTATATAACAGATACAAGTAATGCTTTAAATAAATAAAAAAATAATTAGATTTATATTCAAAATCAATGTAGTTTTCTCCAATTGAAAAAAAAATATGCTTTTATACTTTTTCACGCACGTAGGCACATGTAGAATTCATATTTATAATTCGATACATATAACTCAAATTCTTTACATAAAAATAGTTTATCATTTATAGAGATGGAAAATTAGGGATGTTCATGGGGGTGTATGTGGATATTGATTTTTTCTTAGAAAAAAAATGGATTATTTAAAGTTGGGCTTGCAGCATTTGATAGGCTAAATTCTGGTGTTTTGGTAATTGAAATAAATGGATTTCGCATGATTTCGAGAAATACGAAATGAAAATTTGATAAATATTTTTAAATATCTTAAAAGATCGATTTTCCGAATAAAATCTATTTTCGCGCTCAAAAAACTGTGCCGAATGTCAAATCAAATCTCGATGAAGTCGATTAAATTGTCTTAGACATATTTTTATCAGAATTAAAACAGAACTTTCATACAAAACAAGAATTACATTTGTTGACTCATCTATTTTCAGAATCTAAATACTGTCTGCACTCTAAAAACAGCTTTGAATACCTTGTGTGGCGTTTGAAGCAATATCCCGTTTGAATTGATTGCCACCTTGCGAGGTATATTCAACAAGAACCTTCAAAAGTGACAGTAGGATATTTTTTTTAACTCTGAAAATTTTGGAAAAGAACGCTGATCATTTTGAGCTCGAAAAGGTAAGCGATAATATCTCCGTGTTATCCGTTCTTCAAAAACTATACGAAGCTGAAAACAGTTCATGGGGTTAGTCTGGTCGACCGTCGCCCACACGTTATCAATGCAATATGTCGATCATAAATCATAAAACCGTTTGAAAATAGAGAATATTATTTCAGTGTGGAAAAGTGAATAGCCACTGGACGAAATTTCTAAAACCTTTTGATTTTAATGAAGATAAAAGTCCTGCAGGCGTTTGTTTTGCGCCGGATGCGCCGGGGGTGTATCGCGGTCGGCTCACCTCTCTGTAATAAGTCAGTTGCGAGAATATTCGATGGAATAGTGCGACCTTTGGATATTTCGAAGGGCATATGCAAAACCGTCCAACGATAAAACCTGACGTTTTCCGTTCGAAAGTACGAAATCCTTATGATTTCAGAGGTAAAATGACTTAGCAGGTCATAGCCCTATCAACCTTATCTAAGCTGCTGGAGTGGAAATATATTTATCTATACATTTTTTTAATTTAATTTTCTAATTACAGTTAAGGGAGTAAAAGAAATTTAATTACATAATTATTAATAATAAATGTTTTTATTCTACAAAAATAAACAAAGCATGAATGTTAATGTTATAAAAAAAGATAATTACATCAAAGTCATGACTTCGTACTTCATATACAATAGTACGTACTGAATATAATACAATTGTTCAATTGCGTTTACCTTGTTTTGCAATAATGGAAGAGAAGGGATTGCTGTGATTCACAAATCTGATGTTTTTAATCATTTTTAATTCAACCTTCGCTTTTATGTTACCATGGTTTTCTAATTTATATTTATGTCTGATGTAATAAGCAGTAAAATGCCAAAAAAAATTCAAATAATTTGTGAGAAAAAAATCTGTAAATCTTGTGTTTTTTCGGATTAGATTTTCATGTGTCGAAATTATGTTATTTATTTTATACATCGACGAGATTATTGTACGAAACCATGATTCGGTGAGCCCGACTAGCTCTTGACCGCTTTGTGAAGGCTTTGGGATTGAAACAGAGATCTTTTCAAGTCAAGTCAAGTCAAGCATTTGAATATCGATAACAGAAAACGACTACACCGCCTGTTTATAGTGACCAATTTTTACATAAGTGCCAGCCGAACCCGGCAGACGGCAGACTGCCAGTCCATATAGTGTCTATATAAATGAATTGTATTTTATTTATATTTACAACAATATAGTATAATTTTTATTTTACGTAACATATTAACAAATAAATAATATTTATTATCTATGTGCTATATAGAAATTAATGTTTGTATGTAGATGTCGGTATGTTGCAGCGCCATCCGGTGGGGATTTAAAACAAAGTGAATAACACAAAAACCTTCTCCATGGGAAAATAAATATACATGCCAATTTTCATTGTGATCGGTCGAACGGTGTTAAGAGTTTTGCGTTAATGTTATCATATATATATATATAGTAATACGCTAAGGTTAAGATGTTTGCCCCCCTTTTTAGAAAAATACTTACAATTACTCCACATAAATTTTACATCATTTCATAGATAATTGCAGGCTCTACCGGCATCGACAACTTAAAAAAATATACATGCTGCCATCTGACGTCTTTAATTTTGAAACAACGTCAACATGATTGACGGTCGGTAAATTTTTTGTTCAAATATTTCTTCGATTTATCATCTGAGCTTCATAATGTAATACAACAAAAATAAGAACGTTATAAACAGTGGGCAAAATTAGAAACGAATTGAATATCTGCAATAAATTTTGATTGATTAAATTGAATTGGATGATTTATTTACGTACTGATTACAAAAACGATAAAATAAAGGGCTTAGGCGACGAACTCTGGAAAATCAAGCAGAAAGACGTCGAAGTAAGTCAAGTTGTATCAGATAATTTTGTAAACTGATAATTATTATACATAAATTGTGCCAATTTTTATCGCACAAGATACGTCTAATATACATATATTTTTCTAATCGCACGCGAAGCTGCATAAAGAGCAGGACAATTCTAATATTCAAAACTGTAATCAAAATTGTTTATTATCTGTTGAAATTGGCTGTTGGCTTAAACGATACTAATAATTATAAGCTATTTTGCAGCCATAGAGTGTATTAGTGTCGGTATAGCGATGTGTGTAACTACACCTTCCACGATGGTTGCGTGCCAAGTGCAGTAGGCTCTTACCTCCTCGCTAACCCTGCGAATGATGGAGGGAGTGTTAATACGTCCCGACCGACGGCTTAACGTGGTTTTCGAATAACGGAGCGAGTGGTTTTCGATTCGATTCGCAAAACTCATAGGTCAGGTTAGAATCCGATGCCTTTCCGTTCAGAGACAACAGTCCTGACCATTCGGCCAACTCACTCATCATCGCTCCCTCCATATGCGAGTTTGATCCATAGTAATTTAAGAATACATAGATTTTTCTAGAGTTCCGTATATAGCATGAAAAAACAACAACCCTTATAGGATCACTTTTGGGTATGTATGTCCGTCTGTCTACCAGAGTTCATTTTCTTGGAATCTATCTGATGAGAAAAAGTTACTGTTTGGTACATATAGTATAGAGCTAATTGATCTAATCACGAACATTTAGCGTAAATTAGCGTAAAAGTTTGATCGAGTGGATCATGTGATATATTAAATGAACGGGTTTGTTTTGAGGAATATAATTTTATTTATCTCAATGTATATAAAAAAAAAGATACGAAAAATAACGTATGCCCCTTCACTACGGAAAATACTGAGCTTTAAGACTTTAATAAAAAATTGCAAAATATAGAGCTTCAGCCTAAAGGGGAAGACTGAAAACAAAATATTAAGTTTCTTAAATAGCGATGAGAAACGTAAAATAGAGGTGAAGAGGAAAAGCTTTGTACGATTTCACCGAAGAGCAATGTGATTATTTGCAGTACGGAACTTCATCCACGTGAATCCGATTCGCACTTAATCAAAGTTTTCTTTTTAATATCTATCTGCGTGGCGGTAAATAACTAAGTGTAGGCATGCGCGCACGCGCTTTTTAGTCCGCATCAAATGTCCTAAGCTTATGCGCGATAGATTGGACCTGACGGTAGGGCGGCTCGGAGGGCGATCCGAAGAGGAGGCAGAGAGAGGGGGAGGGAGTGAGAGGCGGTGCGGCCGATTCGTCAGCGCGCGCGCTCGCGGCGATCACGACGGCGCTCGGCCACGTAGTAAAGACCTGTTCACACGGTTCATACATTTTTTTAAATCTCATCTATGTATTGTTCGTTGCTTGCATTGTAGTAGGTATTGATAAATTTACACCTGCGTGTATAAGGAGTTTGTGCGTACTTCTGTTTTTGACAATATCCCTGTTTTGACAATATCCGAATACTGTCAAATAGACCTTATTACCGTTGCACTGTCTTTTAGTACGACGATGCATTTGACAAGCTACCACTGTCAAATAGATTCCATTATCATTGTGTTTTAGTGCGCTTATTCACTCGACAAGCTATAATAATTCACTTATGGTATTGTGTGAGGTGTTAATTCAAGGAAATCTATAATTAGACACTTGCCTGCAACATGCTTTCGTTATTTGGCATGAAACGTACGTAGAGATAACAATATAACCATTAGCGGACTGAAATAAACTCGCTTAGGTGTTCGATATCTGTCGATTCGAGGACCAGCGGTGGACGCCTGCTGCATGTTCATACATGTTGCGGGCTAAACGTCCAATCCTTTACGTTGCTGATATCGTAATGAGCATTAATGTGAACTGAAATAGAATTTCTTAGATAGTGAGATATTTTCCAAGTGTTTACAGTACAACGTACGAATCTTTGTCGCTGTGAAGTTAGGCACAGAAAGCGTCGCATTAGTTTAAAATAATAATGTGGGGGAAAGAAAGGGCCTGGGAGCGTCATGCCTGCGCATCGCATCATTCGCTGGCAATACAAAGAGGCAAAAATCCGTAATTCTACAAGGTTTTTATTATTTTGAATCCTACAAAAAAATCAATTACTTAATATTATAACAACAAAAACCAGAATACATAGCAATACATTATTGTTAATATTGATTACTCGATTTTATACTTATTCAAACTTTTTGTGAACAAAATAATTGGTTCGAGTCAAACAATTAAATGTATTTTCAAGCACACCCAGCCACCAGTGTGGAGGCGGCGCGTGCGGCGCGCGACTGTCCGCTCGCGTGCCAGTAATTGCCGCGCGTTCCTTTTTTGAATAGCTATCACGACTTTTTCGCTCCAAATACTCGTGCGCCTCTTTTTCTTTCCAGGCAATCTAACAATGCTATGAAAACTTACATATTATTGAATCGTAAATCCAGGTCTTTAATCACCGGTTTAGATCTAGATTCACGGCTCGTCAATGATATTTCAGAAAAACATTTGAAAAGAACAATTGGAAAATTATGGTACGATTCGATCCAAAAAATATTATGGATATTTAAATTAAGCAGACTAAAAATCTATCATTTTAAGGAGGTACTTTTGTTACTCTGAAATAACAAAGAAAAAAATGAACAAACGCTATGCACGTTGAAAGAAATACTTGTAGGTATATTAGTATCTTGGTCGAAATAAGTAGAAACAATTGATTAGTGACTTATTAATAAACGGTAATAAAGTTCTTAATTCTTCAAAAGTCACAACATGAAAAGTGAAACAGAGAAGAAACTCAATAATGAAAGTAAGGCATAGAAGCTTTTATTATTAGATTGTTTATATTATGTTATATAGTACCTACCACAGAACTAGGTTCTTGTATCAAAATAGAAACTCGATACAAATAAAACTGTTTTATATGCTCTTTTTTTCTTATACATTGATGTTTGACCATGATTGGTATGAGATGAACATCAGGTTAAATATGGAGCGTTGTATAAAAAATCAATACTAGTCTGTGTGTCATTTATAGACTCGAACACCACTTGACTTATTGATTTAAAATTTAATAGTCGTGCTTGACAGTTTAATGGAGATGTTTATAAACTAATTTGAGTATTTTCAAAGAGCTGCACTGCACATCGTTACAATAATCATGGCTTAATTAAAATTTTACATGGCTGTCATACATACTTTTTTCCTTTTCTTTGTACTATAGAAAAAAAAAGTCTTTTGCTTTGAATACAAGTGTATACAAAGCAAAATATTTTTTTCACGCACGCATTCAATTGAAAACACCGGAAAGGTTTAAAATGTAGTTTGTCAACCAAGCGATTTTTTTTATACACACAAACAGCCACTATGAAACGGTTCAACTAATTACTTCTGAATACGTTTCAAAAAGGTTTTCCTCTTCTTCGCGACATTACAATACAACAAACAATCGATCCAGGTCCCATCGTTAACGCGATCCGAAACTTCAGATCCCGAGTCCTGTAGACCATCCTCATCGAGAGCATTCCGCTCGTGGCTGTTGGCATTCGGCGCAGCAATTTGGCCGCATTCTAAAATCCGAGGCATTCGTGGTAATGCCTCCTCTCGTGTTGCGGGTGTTCTCCGTGATGTATGCAGACGGTAATGGACGCTTATGAAGATTTCTCCCGTTCCGAACACGGCCTTTGTGAGGGATTGTTTTGTTCGGCTTTTGTTACGAGCATAAAGGTTGTACTTTTAAAAATGTGGCACGTGACACTGAAATCGGTCACTGCACGCGACTGTAGTAAGCATGTTTCAAAAAAAAAAAAATTGCAATATATATATTTTATTATAGTATGAAAAATGTATAAAAAATCGCTACACATATTTTTTATGGTATGAAAAATGTATAGATTTGAATTATTTACGGCAAATCTAAAACAATACACGTCAATAAAATTATTCTCTCTAATCTGTAGTTAGACAACCTCCCCGAGTGTACTGTGGCTGTGAACAAAATCCAGTGTTTTGACTCGTCAGGTATTAACATCATGAAAACAACACAAATATTATATAATTCTGTCAAATACGAATGTTTCAGGATCGCAAAGTCTTCTAATTAAACGGTGTAACATCCATTCTGCCCGGTAACACTGCCCTATAATTCATAAGTATTAAAATTGTAAAGTTTAAAAAATTTGATAAACAACTTTACAAATGACATCCACGGTAACTGCTCCGACTTTCATATCAATTCATGTTGAAATCATAATTTAAAATTATAACTTCAACATAAATTGAATTATATGAAACGGTATAAAGAATGTTCATGTAAACTTAACATTTTTGTCTGTGTCACAATTTCAGGCAAAAGAACGGCTCTGCTCTGTGTACATTTTCCTTTTTTTATTTATAAATTTTGGTGTGCTGTACATTAATTCCGATAAAATAAAAATAAGTACAATTATAAATGTCGTTTAATTATAACAAATCAATTATATACATGCAAAAACATATTTAGAGAATGCTCAACATACAAGCATTTGTCCTATTCTATTTTTTTTTTTTTTGTAAAATTGCTAACTATTTATTTGTTATGATTTTGCATTGCAAAAGTTAAAAATTGAGCATCGAATAGTCATTAGATTTTTGACCAAAGAAGAAATGCGTCATCGCAGAACAGACAACTAAATGTGAATTCTTACAAATTCTTGCCCAACTGATTTCATGAAAAGTTTTGGTTGGAGCAGCTTAAACAACGCTGTAAAAGCCTCAAAAACTATCCCCTCATCGATTCGCTACGGTCGCGGCCGAAGAAAATGCGGCGTAAATGGAGAAAATCATACTAAGAGGTCGTTGAATTAAGGATTGACAGACGGCTAATGACATATAAGGAACTCGCGAACTATATTCTTCATCGATATTTGTGACGCACGAGCGAAGCCATTGCGCGCTGGACCCTTTCCGTTTGATATGGAGCGAGATATCATCACAATTTTTTTTTTTAAGGGGTGGAGTTAGAGAGGTGGCCAGTATTTTTAGACAAATAACCTACGATGAGACCCGGAAGCTACAAAGTGAGATTTTGAAAGAGAATAACGAAAAGGGATAAAGAGTTTCTACAGAAGTGTATAAGATTCATCAATCGGCAGAGAACCTAATACATACAATTATATTTTGGGATGTTAAAGGTATATTACTGATATATTATTTTCCAAAAATAAGTACGACGAATGCCTTATACCATTCTAATTTATTGGATCAAATGCGAGGAACAATTAAGGAAAAAGAAGAGGCGAACTTACCACAGACATAATTATTTTGCACGACAACGCATCTCCGGATACGGCTTATGAGTCAGGTCGAACTGTGAGCAAAAACGTCTTTGTCAAAATTGTCCACGTATACTCCTTCAGCTCGTACTTGGTTCTCTGAAATTATTTCCTGTTTAGACTCCTGAAAAAGATTTAAGGGGGTGACGGACTTTTAACAGGTAATGAGATAACGGTACCAATGACGGACATTTTAACAACATACCGGAGAAATATTTTCTTAATGAATGGCCCCTATTAGAAATCTAATAAGTGCACTTCGCTCTCGGAGGACTATGTTCAATGCTGAAAAATGAAATGTCGATGTTAGTGTCGTCTTTCACGATTGAGTAGATCCGACTAAGATTCTATGGATTCACGGCGCCGTACACCATTTCAAACCATTTTGCCTCCAAATCACATCCAACGACAAGCGTTTCGTAACGTCAACGACCCTATGGTATCTGGCCAACTAGATCCGTTGGATTTGCGTAGTGATGTAGCGTATTTGCGCATGCTCCATCGCGTACTACGGGGAGTGCCATTAAAAACTATTCAACCTAGTTCCTGCCACTGGTTACGGTCGTCGTTCCGCTCGCCGGAAACACCGTCAGCACCATCTTGATGGCTGGCGTTCTACCATCGTACGTTTCATGCGCGATTTTTTGCCACGTATTGTAAAACTTTGGAATGAATTACCGTTGGCGTTATTCCCAGCGGATCGCGACAAGGGGGTGTTCAGAAAAAGAGCGTACTCCTTTCTGAAAAATCGGCAACGCACTGGTGACTGATCTGGGGTGTCCATTTACTCTCTGGTGACCCGCATGCCCGCCTACCGCCTAAGAATCGCATGGAAAACGCTATCGTCTTCCAGATTGACAATTACAAATGTTTTAAATATCAACAACAGCATCTGTAGAAATTCTATATAAAATAATTATAATTATTGTGAATATTGTTAATTCACCAAAAAATACTTAAATATTCAACATGTTCTTCTGGCAACTTCTAGGCTTTTAGGAATAACATATTTTTTGCCTAAATCGACAAATGTACAGACAAGTATTATACAATATCCTACAAATAAATAAGCAAGCTATGTATTACGGAATTATTGTCATATAATATTTTGCTTGTATTTTTGAAGTGCATAATATCGACATAAATATAGCAATAAACAGACAGACAAAAATTAATGCCTACCCACGCGTGTTGATATCTATTTATGATTAGCCTACAACGTTTAGCCGCATCAAAAGGGAATATAAACGCTTGCGACAATTCATTACGCGTCCATTCGAGAACATCAAAGAGAGTATTAAATACCCTCTGTGATAATGTTAGTCGAAAATACTGCTACAGCTGCCATGTTGTCTGGTTTTAAGGGATGTAACTCATGGCGGCTATCGATAAGGAATGTCGATACAATTTTTACTATATCATTCGACTTAGACAATTCATAGTTATGGTTTATATTACATATCTACATTAACACCATGTATATTAATATGTTTTAATATTTAGCTATGGATTTTGTAATCATTATATTTGTAATCAAAAGAAAAGCAAATTTCGGCTGCCTGATACAACAATTTTTGTACACTGTTCCAGCTACATGTTATCTCATCTGCTATACTCTGTTTTCAGTTTGAAAGGGGTACTGAAAGACTTAATTTCTATATTGAACTTTGAAATGCCAAATTCCTGGCTTTGTTAATATTTAAAATATATAAACACTAGCTTTTGCCCGCGACTTCGTCCGCGTGGAATAGTGACTTCCGGCAGATTTTTGGTTTTTCCCACATAGTTCCCGTTCTTGCGGGATTTTCGGAATGGTCGAGTTTCCGCAGAATTTTTAGGATAAAACCTATGTTTTTTTTTCGAGTTCCAAACTATTTATATCTGTACAATTTTTAAGTAAATTAAATTATTATAGAACTTCTGCATATACTACATTTTTGTTTTATTGTCTTGTGGCAGAAGAATATATTGATTTTCGCCACAACCTGATCTTGATAAGGCGACGTATAACTGGCCGTGAAAACAGTCTTGGCGTAAATCGATCCCCACGTGTTTGAATGTCTGCCCCTGTGATTTATTTATTGTGACTGCGAAGGATAATTTAATCGGAAATTGTATTCTTTTAAAATTGAAAGGTAAGTCGTTGGGTATCATTGGGATGTGGGTATGAGGACTGTTTGACCAACTGCTGGACCAGTCAAAACTATTGCAACGATGACGTTATTGCGCAGAAATTTTACTTGAAGTCGGGTCCCGTTGCATAAATTTGGTGGTTTGAGATTTCTTAGTAAAATGATTGGGGCACCTATTTTAAATTAAGAGAATGTGGGGAAGGCCGCTTGGGTTCAAGGAATTGAGGAACTCCTGTGGGTAATTAACTACATCTTCTTGATCCATCACGGTATCAATGGATGTGTAGGTTACAATATCTCCTGGGAGTTTACTTAAAATTATATCATTTATTTCGTCAACGTTACTATTTCTTGCCGCCAATATTGCTCTTTGACACATCCATTGGTGGTCCTTGTTTTCTATTTGGCTGATGTCAGGGTATACCTTAGTTATTAATTCCTCGATGTTACCCACTTTTACTCCTAAATCGCAATCAATTTCAATTTTATTATTAGAATGAGGTATTTTCCCGTCTCCTACAGAAAGTAATTTTGACGGGAAAGTTATACTACCTCCCCCCAAATGTGCTCTCATATTTGTAGATAATTTTAAAATATTTACAAATTTCCATAATGGAGAACTTTTAAGGCAAGCCTTCACAATGTCTGCTCTGGTTCCCTTACTATTACCGGTAAGGTTTGGCGAAAGTCCCCAGCAAACATAACCGTAATCCCACCCATGATTTTATCACAGTTTCTAATATCTCGAGAGTTCTGTCTAGAGCTTCTACGTGAGCTCTATGTATCATGGTACATTCGTCCCAGATTATTAGACTGACGTCTTGTAAAACTTTTCCCAAAGGTCCATTTTGCGTATAGAGCACACGCTATCTTTCTCTAAAGACACAGTTAGCAGTTTAAAAGTGGAATGAGCTGTGCGTCCACCTGCTAATAAAGTTGCAGCAATACCTGATGACGCTACTGCTAAGGCTAGCTTTCCTAGAGACCTTACTTTGCCAATATAAGATTAGTAATAAACGTCTTGCTGGTCCCACCGGGAGCATCCAAAAGAAAATTTTTCCTTCATTAAAACTAACACTTTTCATGACACAATTATACGTTGTCACCTGGTCATTTACTAATCTTGGTTCATTTTCTGTGATATATTCATTTAAATCATTTAAATTATATGGTTTTCGCAACGCTACTTCTAACGGGTCCAGAAGCGAATTATTTCTTTTTGCTGCAGGAAGCCCAAAGTCGGTTAGGGATTTATCTGAAATCTCATGAATTTTATCTTCAATTATGATTAGTCCATCATTGTATATATCATCATTATATGCTAATGTCATATCCTGATTCTCATTACGCATTCTGTTTAATATATAGAGAACAATATGAATGAAATGTTAATCTTCAACGTTGTTATAATGGAATAAAAATACTACTAATTAATGTTACGTAACATAAATAGACATAACATTTGTTATTGATTTATTATTATTATTATTGTCGTATTAAATAATGAATGACATACTTGATACATTTTCTTCACTGATCGATTGATAAGTTAAAAGCACATTACACATTTAATATAAAGTAAATTGTTACATAAATATCATTAACAGAATAATTTAATATCTAATGATAGATTATATGCAATTTTTCATATGATCCTTTAAATGTTGAAGGAAAACTATATTTGATAATTACTTTTAGAACGTTGTGAAACTAAAACTTAAGTTTTTTTTTGTGCATTTCAAATTAATGCATTTATTTCTGATGTCTTGAACTATGTATCCTTCGCGTATTATTACATTGTAATACACAACACTATTGTGCGTTAGAATAATTACTTTGTAATCGTATTCGGATGGGTATTTAAAAAAATTCGTTTCACTCGATGCTTTGAAGGGGAAAATCTTACGAAAATTATTAAAATTTCTATTATATTATGAATTAAATTAAATAGTTATAACTGTATTGAAAACAAAAATGTTAAATGAATATAATTAATGTAATAAATAATGACGTTGATAATGTGTTGCACTAATCGAAAGTTTTTAAAAACGGGACCTAGAATTACTTCTTACAGATTACAAAAAAAATATTAATGAATTGTAATTTATAAAAGCGACAGAATTTATCGGAAAGCAGGACTTTGAAAATTCACGCAAGTTTTGTCAATTTGTTTGTCAATGACTTGAAATTGTTATCTTATTGTTTGCCACTACGGAGTCTCGTCGAACGTGCCGCATCCTTCACGGCACTCGACTCAATTCCCGCGTTAAGCGGCCGAAGGGTCAACATTGAACGTGCCACCTTTCTTGGCCAGTGCCAGGTACTATGCCGATCGAAACTTAAGTGATGATCAAAATATATTTTAAACAATGCGGCAAGGGTATCCGACCGTCGGCCGTGGAGAACTCGCCCCCTAAAATCGCGTCGCCCAAATTATTTTAGGCTGCGATACAACAAGAAAGGGACGTCTGCTTAGAATGAAATAACGTTACTGAAAAACAAAATATGTATCGAATAGTTGTATGTCGATTAAAATATCTTTGTGCCGTCCATAGTGCAAGCGCACGCGCATGCATGTGTGTGCGCATGCGGTGTCGGTCTACATGTCCCGGTAATAGCCTAAGATTTTATAGAGTAAATTTTAGGGCTGTCGGATAATGGAACAACAATACTTTTACTAATATAGACGGATCTTACACAGCGAAATACGCTAATACACATAGTGATAAAATAGGAGAATGACTATTCTTTCAAGCAAATAACAAAACCGGCCAAGAGCATGTCGGATCACGCTCAGTGTAGGGTTCCGTAGTCATTACTACTAAGAAATGCACTGTTGTTTAATTATTTCCATATTTCCGACACAGAATAAGTATAAACACTTCAGTCGCCTATAATTAGAGAAACAAGTAGGTATGTCGACTATTTCTGTAAAACTAGTGTAAACTAAACTGCACCAGCAAAAGAGCGTATCTTTGAGGTACTTACGTCCTTTTGTTGGGAAGCGCAGTTTTTCGATAATAATTCAAAAACAGTATATCCGATAATGTTCAAAATAATTTTCCTGGAAAATTATGTTTTAAGTAATGTAATATTTTTATATTTTTTTAATATATGGTTTAAAAAATAAAGGGAGGGATGACAATTTCTTCTACTTTCGGAAGCAGTTATTCCAAAAAATATTCAATTAGTCAAAAAATTGCTTAGAAACATTAAAAAGTTTTTAAAAGTACTGTAGAAATATGTGGCCCTAGCAAATGTTTGCTGAAAATATTTTTTCTTCAGCTTCTGTTACATGTATTGAGTGCTCCCCTAGAAATATTTATTTTTGTTATTTAGCTACGAAATTAAGTTGCGGCTTATAGAAGATACATATACTTCAAATTTCATCGATACTCATATTGTAGTTTTTGAGTAAAATGCCCGTGACATACGAACGGACGGATGGGCATGACGAATCTATAAGGGTTCCATTTTGGCCCGGAACCCTAATGAGAGAATAGGAGTCCATTTGTTTATATCGAAATGAGTTGGCGTAGTTGTTTACGTCATCTACTAATTTTGATTAGTTAAAATATTACAGATAATACTAAACATTTGTTTGTTTACATCAAACGTAACATGTGTTTTCAATCTTTTTTTTGCAATTGACCGTAATATATTTATGACTTTGTTTATATTTCAGGAGTATGCGACATCCGTCGTTTATCAATCTATACACCAGTTTAGTTTTTTCTTGGCAATCAATGCATCAATAAGTTAAATGTTGTATCTTCAAAAATTATGAATATACTTACCTTCTGTTCGTCATAGTATTTACATTTTTTCTTTATCAATTCTCGAACCGCCTATTGATAGATCGTAACAATTTCATGAAAGTTACAATTATTTGCAACATATTAATCTTAAGCACATTGTAATAGATAAAATGTAAAAATTGTAATTACATTTTACCTTTGAACTGAACACAATCTATCAATCGGCAAGTGATCTTCAAAAAATTATTTTCGGTTTATATAATGGAATAATGGAATACAACAATAAATTTGTAAAAGAACTTGATCAGTTTTATCAATTGCCAAACGTGTCTCACTCCTTCGTACGCACATATCGTGGAGATGAAGTGGGTGTCGAAGTAATTACGTCAATGACTCTATCATAAAATTGCCTAAAACTATTATAATTATCCCATACAAATTTTAGATATTGTATAGGTATAGTATGAAGGATACCAGTCGTAATCATATCTAATCTCATACAATTCTACTTGTCTTCAACAAATGCTGAACAATTTTTCATTGAAAATTCAGAACTTGTATTGTTGTGATAGTTTTCGTTTTAGGCGTTTTCAGGTTTTCAGCATAGGTTTTGAACGAAGAATTATATATACTGAAATATGTTTTAAGATGGTCATGTTAGACACTCAGTAACAACCTTTACACACATTAAATTAGTCCCCTTATTATAGTAGTGTGAAAAAAAAAACCTGTTTTCGTTGCATTTTGTCTGTACATCTCGATAGTATGAGTTTAATTTTTTTAGACTGCGAGAAGGATTATTTAAAACAAACTTATGAACTTGCAGCGTGGTCATCAGTGTATATATAACAACTTGTGCGGAATTATTCATAAGTTTAATTGTAATTGTCCAAAGTCACAATATTCGCAGATTCTATACGCTCAAAGGGTTTAATTTCATTTTTGTCGTATAGATTTTAGACATAATTCAAGTTAAATAATTATCGTTTGCAGCGCTCAACGATACAAACTTCTCGATGTCTAACAAAAATATTGTATAAGCGGTGTCACACGAAGTCCACATAACAACGTATAGTAGACTCGTTGGATTGGTTTTTTTAGTGACGTACACTTCACCATTGTGGCAATATTGAAACGCACGTACCTGATGATCGTTATTTGGGGGTAGAACGAGTGGAGCGGTCGCTCTGTGGGCCGTGTAACTAGCGGCGCTGAAAAACCAAATGCGAGAGACCATTTTCAGCAAAAAAATTAAATTTTGATGTTGCTTTCGTAAAGACGTAGAACAGTGTCACGATACTTAAAGTTACTTAATTTAATTTAAGCTTAATACGCTTTGACATTTGCAACAAAAAAATATTTTGAAAAATTAGCAATTATCGTTTACTTGCCACGAAGCCGAATTAGAATTTCTGGAAAATTAGAGCACTGGTGAGAGGGTGCTGAAAAACTGTCTCGCTCTACCCTGGTCAAAGTTAGGGCAGGTGCTGGTCTCGGGTGCGATCGATTTGTGCCACACGGAGAATTGTACCGCGCAGTCCGGAGAGTTCACCAAGTCTAGGGTCACGTGGTCGTCACCGCATCGACGACCACGATCTTTGGCAACGCCGACCGGACCAGCACCGGACCAGCTCGGCGGGCGTGAGCTCTGAGGCACCACGATCTGAAACAAGAGACCGGCGTTTTCGCACCAGGTGTAACAACGTATTTCGTATTCCTTGTATGGGTATCGGGTGAGTTGAGAATTTAATTCAGAATAATAACGATGCAAATAACAAGTCGGCGCGCACGGAGCCGGGGGCGCTTTTAATCGATAATGAAGCGCGTATTAGTATTCGAGTCCCGCTCCGACTGCAAAGTCAATAACGACGTTAAGGCGACCGCACCGCGGGACGCTGATTGGCAAAATTTCGGTTTCGAGCGCGCCCAACACTTGACGATCCCTAAACGAGATACGGGACCCCATTGTTTGCGCAACGGACGAGATACGCGCCGAACCCTTCCGATAGGACGACGGCAGCGACCGCGACTTCGGGTGGGTAAACTTAAAAAGTACTTATGCAGAAGTGTATGCAGTCAAATGAGTGATTGCAGTAATGCAGTATTGAATAACGCATAAAGGATATTGGAAGCGAGAATAAGGAAGGAAACGTAAGGAAATCAGGAGCACGGTCTTGATCCACGGAGTAACACGTAGTTAAACCACAAAATTAAATTTAATGTATTACCGTAAAGAAAACTCTCGTGAACAGCCGAAAGGAAAATAATATTACAAGTATAATCTCACTCTACCAATTTAACTGTATACAGTAACTTCTCCTTTGAGCATTATGAAAATAAGTATTTCTCTTTTAATTTTATTTACATTAACGCTTCATTCAAACTGTTCCTTTAGACTATTTCACATTAAAAAATTGTCGTATGATTTGGACCTTATATCGTCGTGTATGGTTTGTGTCTATGGTCATGTTTTTAAGAATAGACACACATTGTACGGAATAGGTACCCACATTCAGCGTCATTACATGGTAGGTAAAGAAAAATCTGATATGGTCATTGTGACGGTATTAGCTGTGAAATTAAAACAGAAAGTCTGGGAGACGGTTGACCTTGTAGGCCTGCCCCAAAAGCTTCCCACATTATTTTAAAACACGGAGAGGTATTGGATTGCAGACATTTTCCGACTCGAAATGATCAGCATCTACTTTCAAAATATTTAAGGACACAAAAAATTTCAATTATTTAGTCAACGATATCTTTTGAAGAAAAAAAATTGAATGGTATATACGACAGTTTCTTGAGCAGGACGAAATGCTTTTTTCATTTAATAATCGATCGGCTTATAAGTATTTTAATTACTTTTCTTAGAATTTTTTTCGGTGACGATATCTTTTAATCAATTTTTACGTTCTTATTGTGCAATTTAGGTGCGAAAATAGAATTTATCTTAAAAATCGATATTTTAAGACATCTCAAGGCTAATGTAAAAAATTGCTAATGCTATTAATCAATTTTAGGCTTATGTTTTTAATCAATTTTTTCACAGCTCTCGAAGAAATAAACTCATTTGGATCAATGTTACAGTACTCAACGCAGTGTTATAAAAACTACAACTAATTGAATGTTGAAATTGATCGGTCTAATGGTTTATTGTTATTATATAATATATATAATTTAAAAAAAGAACATATTTTTAATATTAATTTTGAGAATCTTCAAAATCTACATAATCGATTGTTACCAAATTTTCAGGAAATGCCAGTACCATTAAATAGCTATCTGTTGACACCCTTTTTGTATTATATGTGAATCAAAGCAAGGGTATATTCTCCCACAATATTTTTACTTCAATCAGGGATTCAAAGCTGAACGCCCTTTGTACATCTGGCTCACCCAGGGCTGTTTTTATAATATGGGTTGTCTGTAGACTTACCACTAGGTTAACTTGTCACCGAAGGTAATAAGTACAGAAGATATCAGGTGCTCTGTTACGACGTTATCAATTTTGTCAATTCTTTAAATGCCAAAATAAAAAGTGAAATTGCAGAAATTGACACATTTTAAAACTGTATATTTAATTTTTTAATGTATGCATTTCATTTTAAATTTTATAAACGACCTATGCAAAAGGGGTTGTTGCAGACAGACAGACTTAGAAACCATTCCTGTGAAATCATTGGGCTAAGCCTTTCTAAATTTAATAACGAACCCTAATCAATACCAATCACGTCTATTTAGTTATTGAACGATATTATACAAACCTGCTCCGAGATTCCACGATCTATATGAAAAAATGAGGATATATTACATCAGGCAAAATATTTTGAAGTAAAAAATTATCAAAAATGACGTTTAATATGAGATTTCCTAGTGTTTTATAAGACAGACCAGAAGAACTTAACTGTGATTTCCAAGTTGCAGAAGAAAATGTTCTCCTTTGCCTTTACATACAATATGTAAATTTTTAAGGTGTCCTGGTGTTTTCCAATATTTACAGTAATAGACATAATTAATTCTAAATTAAAATGCCCAAAATCAGACTCCTATGCAATTCTACTTTGTGTATGTTCTAGTTAACACTTAGCTGGTCAATAATCAAGTCTTATCGAATCATTTTTATTAAAGAAAAATTATAAATAAAACAATTAATGTGTGAAATACAACCTGAATGTAATTGTACCTTACGACAACCCCTTACGGTGCACGATGCGCCCTTTAATTACTTAACCCTAGGTCATCAACCTCACGTGCCCTAGGCTATTACCCATGAACTAAGTATCGAGTGGGTAATTGTTTGATAAATTATATGTTATTAAACAATTTCCTGATGTTGCTAGCGGCCGGTCGGTCTTATTTCTTCATTATGATCCTTATCTAAAGTCCGTATTCAATATCAATGCAGGTCGACGTCGTGGAAAGCTATAACCAATAACTTACTAGGTTTTAACTGTGGGTTAATGTAGCATATTTGATACATACCTCCCTACTAATTATGAGGACGTGAACATTGTAATCTTCTTTGTTTATTTCTTTGCTTGTCAAAGACAATCTCAGGAATTGTATTGGCCCGATTCTTAATTTTCGCTCCATCGATAGGAAGCTGCATTATTCCTGAATTCTATACGCTATTTTCTTCTTCCGAAAACTCACGTAAAAATCGTAGAAACAAAACGTAACCCGCTAACCTGACCCGTGATATTAGACAAATCGTCGAGTCGCTGCAAAAGACGAAATCGAGAAACGTAAATGAAAACATTAAAAGTTGACAGCAAGCGTATCGGCAACCTGTCAAATCTTACGGTGTACGTTTACGATTACAACGTTTATCTTTACGATAAAGGAACAAGTTCTGTGCCCGCGCGGGCGAAGCCGCGGGCGCAAAGCCAGTCATATATAAACGAAATAAAATATGAAGCTGTATCAATAATCAATTGAATACGTTAAAATATCCTAAATTTTCCTTAAAAAAAAATGATTCAAGCTTTTCGGGCAACACCTATTGATGTATTCGAGTGGGAAAAAAATGAGACTTAAAAAAAACTAGATATTAAATTATTCTGTTAATAATATTTATGTAACAATTTATTTTATATTAAATATGGAATGCGCTTTAAGTTAACAATCGATCAGTGAAGAAAATGTATCAAGTATGGTACTTATCGTTTAATACGACAATAGTCATAACTAGTCGAACCCTGTGCGAGGAATTCGCACAAATTATGTATAATAAATATCAGTTTATAAAATTACTGTAAATATTAATTGTATTCCTTTTTTATTACAAAACTTCTTCATAAACAATATTTTAAGTATGTATAGATAGTCATCTGAAATAATTTGACTTATTTCGACGTATTTTTGCTTGATTTTCGAGTGTTCGTCGCCTAGGCGTTTTATTTTATCGTTTTTGTAGTTCTTTTGTCAATTATTCATTCTATTTATTTTAATGAATCAAAATGTATTGCAGGTATTCAAATCATTTCTAATTTTACACATTATTTATAACATTCTTCCTTTTGTTATATTATATTATGAAGCTCAGATGACAGATCGAAGAAATATTTGAACAAAAAAAATTACCGACCTATTATCATGTTGATGATGTTTCAAAATTAAAGTCATCAGATGGCAGCACATATATAATTTTAATAATTAATTAATTTACAAAAACCAAAGCATTAATATTTTTTTTTAGTTGTCGATGCCGGTAGAGCAAGCTATTATCTAAGAAATTATATAAAATTTATATGGAGTAATTGTGAGGTTTTTTCTAAAAAGGGAGGCAAACATCTTAACCTTAACGTATTAATATATATGATATTGACCTCATTTCTATGTAAAAAAATATTTATATTGAAATGTTACTAATGGCAAAAAAAGACCAATCGGTGCCAACAACAAAAAAATAAATTTCGAAAGCCAGCCTAGACAAGTTTAATTTATTAATAAATAAAATCTTATTGAATTGATCTCTTAATACTATTAAAAAAATATGTCCGTCAGTTTTTTTTAAGTTGGCCATTATCCGCCATCTTGAATCTATTTGATACAATAATCTAATTCTTCGAGTTATATGTTTAGGTCTTATGTTTAACTTGAACTAGATCTCTCTGTACCTCTTATCTGACGAACCTAGACATGATAAAATATTTACCTAAAACATTGTTTGTATTTTAATTATATTTTTAAATTTTATATTTGGCAAAAAATTACTCCTTTATAAACTGTACATAATTTAAGGTATAGTTAAAAAAAATACGTTACTAGATATCGTTTTATAATTAATGTATTATTCATACAATAGGTATGTTTCCATAATTCAAAATTATAATTCTTTTTATCGTAACTTTTTCAAAACCGATACGTGACGAAAATAAAAGCTGGCCAAGAGCATGTCGGACCATGCCCACTTTAGGGTTCCGGAGCCATTACTACAAAGAAATGCACTACAGATGAAAAAAGTACGCTGTTGCACTTTTCCATGTTTCCCGCACACAGAATAGTTATAAGCGCTTTAGTCGCCTGTAGCTAAAAGAAGAAGTGGGTATGTCGACTATTACTATTAAACTAGTATAAACTAAAATGCATCAACAAAAGGGCGTATCTTCATGGCACTTACGTCCTTTTGTTGAGGAGCGCAGTTTTTCTGCAATAACTTAAAAACAGTATATTCGATCACATTCCAAATAATTTTTGTTGAAAATATTTATTAAGCATTAACTTTATTATTTTTTTAATCAGAATAACTACTTAAAAAACCTTAAAGCGTTTTTAGAAGAAGTGTTGAAATATGTGCCACGCATTGATGTTTGTTCAAAACAAAAGTTTTCAGCTTTTGTTACATGTATGAAGTGCCCCCCCTAGAAATACATATATTTGTTATTTAACTATGAAACTAAATAAGGCTTATACAAGACACCTACACTATAAATTTCATCAGTATAAGTTTTTTACTTTTTGAATAAAACTTTTTACTTTGTCACATGCAACAAACGGACGGACGGCCGAGACAAAACTATAAGAGTTTCCGCTTTTGCCATTTTGACTCGGAATCTTCAAAAGCAATCTCACACTTTATTATATATACAATACAATATAATTTATTTCGCTGATGCAGTTAAAAACTTACTAGCGACGGTGTGATCAAGTTATACTGCTCAATAACAGAGTAGAATTCTAGAAGTACTGACACCGAAAGAGCCGGCTCGAAATTACAGTAACTCACAAACTGGACATGCCCTTTTTCTACAGTGACGGAGGAAGACGCCGAATAAATAAATCATTATAATTTCTACTATCGAGCTTCTAATCTTCCAAAGAATCTTTGACGCACGGCCCGCGTGGGAGGGAAAATTATTAACTCGTGGCGACATTTACCTTAATTATAGACCGTGTGAAGTGTTATGGCTGTTTTATGGCCGCGGGTCGGGCTGTTATGTTGTTGGCGAAAAATCGTGTTTGTTAAAATGGCCGTCGTTGACGGCGATCGCGCTGCGCGTGCGACGCTTCGATGTGTTTGTAGGCGTCGCTCGTCTGAATATAAGCTTGAAAAACTTTCTCCGTGGAGATTACCCTCATGGTGCGAAGTCGTAATACGTATTTAAGATGTGGGTAATTTTCAGGGTGACTGATGGAGGTGTGTGGTGAGAATTTTCATGTTTTTAAACATAACAATGAATTTTGTCAATTTCTCGTCACAAAATTTGTTTCTATTCAAACTGCCCGAAGTTTAACTGATTATTTATTACAATGAAAATGATAATTGAAGGGACAAGAACAAACTTATTTTCAAAGAGCACATTCAAGCACATTACAATATAGTAGGTTGTTGAAGAATCATAATTATTCTCTAATGTACCAATGAAGTGAATTGCTATTCAATAAATAATTAATAATTGTATGTTACAACAACTTTGCCCACTTCAAATCAAGGGTTCATGTTACTTTTTGTTAAAACTGTAATTTGTAAATAAAAATGAATGCTATTTCAAATATTTACAATCTAGTTTTTTTATTCATTATATAGCTATAAGTATTTGATTTACTTAATTGTAGTTCTATAAACATTACAAAAAAATATTATCATAACCTAATTTTTAGATTCGACTAAGCTATACAATTTATAGATAAACAAATTGCAACATAGATTCGACATCATGTAAAATGTAAACCATTAAGATATGTTATATTCAGATAACAACCTAACAAATCCCAAACAAGAACGAACTGTTTATAGTCAGATTTGTTTTGAAATAAAAGAATATTATTAAAATGAAAGAAACAAACAACTGTACTGAATAGCTGAATAAACAAATCAATGAAATCAATAGACTCTTTTAAAATTTGTTAATTTTAACAAATTATCTCAAAATTTATCGATAATAATTTTGAGCGACGATTCGTCCATACATTTAAATTCGGACCATAAATAAATTCGCAACTCTCATATATAAAACTAAATAAGCGATACAGATTCTCAAAACAATTGTGAGATATTAGAATTCTATATATTGTTTTTTTTTTTTTAATCTTTCACTCTCAAAATATGAAGTTTATATTAACAAAATTATCAGTTTATTTTGAAAAAACAATAAAGAGAGTAGTAATCTTGTTTAACAATTACTATATTATGTATGTATATATGCTTAATAATTACCAACGTAATTTTATTTCTGAAATAGCGAAAATTTTGAGGATGATTATTCGTGAAATGATGAATGATTCATCTTTTACAAAAATTGAACATTTCTATTAAAATTATTATTTTTAAACGAAAAATACAAAAAAGTACCCGATATTTTAAAAGCGGTTCATTTTGGATCCACAATTCATAGTTTGATATGGTCTATATGATATTTAGTAAACTCCTTTCAAGAAATAAATCGATTTGGCCTGTCACCATGTAATGTATACATTACATGATATCAAATTTAGATTGCAAAAATAAATAAAAAAAAAGTAGATAATTTACTACTATTGCAAAAGCATTTAATTCATCAGCGTACCGCATTATTGCAATACATAATTAAAAAAAAAATAACTGCGTTTAGAAAATAAAAACATACAAAATAGTTGTATAATATAGGTCGTCTTTAAAAAAAATGTTTAAAAACTTAACTAAGTACCGGATTCCTGCTTTAATAGTGATGCGCTTTTTTTGCCATCTCTGTCGATAACATACTACAGTATCGAATAGTAAGTATCGATTGCGCCCGCAGCGCTAGCACACGCGCCGCGACTAATAGCCGACAACTAATAATAGAAGGCGACTCTTCAATTACCGCATTGCCCGACTGACTCTAGCGACCCTCTCGCCGTATCTCTGGCCTCCATCTATGTGTCTATGGCTCCGTTTGCTAGCTTTGAATCTGTACGCCATAAATACCAATTTTCTATGACTACGTCCTAATTACGTGAATATTTGTCTATGACGTAATTTTGAACATTTTTCTACCGTTTTGTTAAATTTCCAATAAAAAGTTTATGCTTTTCGATGCTTTAATTTTAATACCCATAAATACAATGAATATTGACAAAAAAATCAATTTAACAGATATAGTTGTTTTTTTTTATATGTATCATATAATTACAAACAAAAAAATCAAATATATAATACCTACTTGTCTATATTGCAGAAACAGATGCGAGAATAAAAAAAAGCTTAAATTTAAATGAAGTGCCGTTATTAAATGATTCGAATTATAACATGTGATTTCATTAAAAAACACAAATTAACTAAAAGCAACATGGAAATTAATTCAAACGAATTTATCTGTACGTTCTATATCTTAAATACAGATGTCGGAATATATAACATAAGCTATATATTATTGACTTTTAAAAACTAATAATTGATTCCTCTTCATAGAAAGAGGAATTTATTATTTATTTCTAAAAGTCAATAAAAGGAAAACTTAAAAAAGACAGAAAAAAATAAGATGTATTTAAGGCGTGTCACAAATCGTAACCATTAACCCTTAATTCCAGATCTGCCTCGAGTTCAAACCAAGAAAAGGTAAACACACATATTATTATACATACCCACACACACACATACATTCGCGATTATTAATATCTCTATCCTTATAGTTAAGTCAGACAATAATTACGGTTTCGGGATAAGCTCTAAAACGTGGAAAAATTAAAAGTTTCTTTGAACATTAACGTTCGTGTGTATCATTATGTTTGCATTTGATAGTGTTGTGCCTACTTCCTCTTTTTATCGATCTTTGAATATATTTTTATTATTATCTTTTTCGTTATTAACTGTGGGCGATAAATATACATATTGAGAATGCATGCCGCTGACATGTTATATTTAATATAATCATCTACCACTAATCATCAAAAACTTCTATTGGAAGAATTGCCGTATTTATAGTACAAGCAAGAATCTTTGCCCCTCCGAATAGCTTACGAATGATGCCATGCACAGATACAACATCCCCAGGACCTTTTTCTTCTCCTCCGCGTTCCTATTTTACGCCAATGCAACGCTTTCGTAGATGAATTTCACAGCGGCAAAGATTCGTGTGTTGTACTGTACATCATGCTTATAGTAATAGCTTTGTCAGTGAACAAATTATTTAATGCGTGTTAAATCAAATACGACAATAGATTATTCGATATGGGCTTGATTACTTTTATGTACATCTAAAGCTTTGTGCTATCTTTAGAAGTATGTTACGTTGATACGACAATTTGGGATAGAGTCAAGTGTAAGCTAATTATGAGATTTTCTTATAAATCAATGGATTTTCTCATAAGTAAATGATTCGCTTACTTAATAACTGCCAGTATCTGTCGATTAATTTAAATAATAACCAGTCGATTCAGACTTATATCTTAATGGAAATTATTTTAAAATAAACCTAATTTCCAAATAAGTAATATCTAAAATTAGTATACGTGTATATATAAACCATTTTTTAAATTAATTTGACACCACGTGTATTCAAAATCTTTGATTTGTACGATAACATCGCATTTTGTGCTTTTGAGTCTCCCTATAACTATATATAACATTAAAATAAAATTTCTGCTAGTTTCACTTGTATTACAAATGGTTACATATTTAATGGAATATTTAAAAACTCTAAAAGAGATATTAACAAACAAAAAAAAAACAAATATTTCCATGATCTCTTGTAGATCGTAGTTATTCAAGAATTTTTATCGTGAAACTCTGTTTCTGTACGACCACCAACTATAGCCCTTTTTTTGTGTATGCTCATAGTGAAAAGGGCTATATTCACACACTAATGCTATCAATGGGTATGCATTGGAAATCCCAATATGATGATTTCCCATCATTTAGATACTATACTCGTACAGAAATTAATTAGATAGTGATGTATTATAAGCGTTAAATATTTTAAAATCAACGACATCAAAGCATCACAATAGTAATGAATAAAATCTTAATAAAAGCCTGCCCGTTATATAAAATTACACCTCGGTCTGCTCTTCGCCGTAATATTCTATCATCGTAAAATAATCGATTGAATATTACGGTAATAATATCGATACAATCGATATCTGTATAACGGTACATCCCTAGTCATTCAATTCGTTCTCTTTTTCCCGCTGACCGAGGTTAAGTCGGGTCACGACACCTCCCAATTAGTAGTGATTAGAGGCTATAATTTATTGAGCGCATTCGGACCCTTTGGCGGCCGACACCGACAAAAGTGTTGGCGCCGACATTTAGTCGGAATAAAAAAATATCTGAGCGTTTTTTATTTCGTTCAAAATAAAAAAAAAAACGAAGTTATGTGCTTTCGCTCTCTAAAAACGCTAACTGAAGTAATATGTGATTGGCTTTTTAAAATAGATTTACCGAGAATCGACAATGTAATTGAAGAGGGCACATTAGAAAAGTTGCATTTTCCAGCAATGGATATACAGTTTGTTCTATAGCTATGTGATATTATGTAACCATTATAAAAAGGTCGGAGAAAAAGGTTTTTCATTTTATTTACAAATTCAAGATAATTTTTCATCATATTTTATTTACATTTTATTATTATATGTATATACTGTTATGTTCAACAATTTATTGTCATTTTGTAGGTAGTAAGGTAATCCCATTGCTGCAGAAATTTTGGGACTTTTGATCAAAAAACTGCGACAAGTAGTTTTAACAGTACTCTCTTGATGTTAACCTAACACTACCTACAGAATTCTGAAGAGACCGAAACGGGTGAAAATCTGAGGGTGTAAGGTCAGAGCTATGTGGCGGATGCATTAACAATCCCCAACCAAACTTTCTCCATATTCGCTGAGTGGCTAAACATGTGTGTGGTCTGGCGTTATCATGGTGAAAAACCACACCCTTTCTGTTGATCGATTCCGACCGTCTTTTCTCTACTTATTGTTTATATCTCATCAGCTGTTGGCAGTAGAGATCCGGATTGATGATTTTGCCCGGCAGTCAAAGCTCATGATGAATAATGCCCTTCCAAATTCCACCATACAAATAACATCAACTTATTGCGAGTTAATTCGAGTTTCGCTATAGTCTATGAAGCTTGCTCGCTTTTTGACCATAATCTTTATCGCACTTTCGTCTCATAAGTAATCCATTTTTATCACCAATGCTCTTTTTTTAAAAAAAAAACGTTTCGGTTTCATTACATTTCAATAGAGAATCGCAAATGAGTACACGATTCATTAGCTTTCTTTCAGTGATCTTGTGTGGTACCCAAGTATAGAGCTTTGTTTTATATCCAGCTTTTATCAAATGGGTTAAAACTATTTTGAGGTCAATCTGCATCTTATAACGATATTGCTCTATTTTTTCCAAAATGGCACCTTTTTTGTCCGTAACAGACCGACCAGAGCGAGGTTCATCTTTTACATCAAAAATGCCGAAGTGAAAACGCTTGAACCAGTTTTGTGCTACTCTCAACGACACTGCATTCGGTCCACAAACGTCACAAATTTTATGTCCCATTATTTCCTTTTTTGTAATAAAATTTCAAAATATATCGAATTTTTACGTTAGATTCATTAATTTCGGTAGACAGAAAAAGAATAGAAAAATGGCGGAATTCCGTTTTAAAAATCTCATCAATGTAATGATATTAAAAGTAGCCACATACATACAGCACAACCAAAGAATTTTTACTGTAACTTTTGATTTATAACATATGAACAAACTTTTTCACCTAATATTGTACTTTTACACTAATAAACCAACATACTTACAAAAGATAACATGTGCACTTACCATATATCAACCATACATGCATACAACATTTTGAATACCAAAGGGACATGAATTAGTGACCTCAAATAAATTAATGCTTTTAACTTCCGACTGACAAAACTATGCTGTGAAATTAGACTTTTGTTGTGATAAAACTCAATATATGTCTTTATGTACGATTTTAGGGGGCAAACGAGCATTCGTGCCATGATTGTAGGTGGTCACCGCAGCCCAGACACCAATAGTCCGTTGCCGGCCTTTTGAAAAGGAGTAGCTGGTCAACTCAATAATTAATTAACTCCATAAAAGAGGCCAACTAGTGATTGTCTGGTGGTTTAAATTATATTAAATTGTTTCGTTTAACGTGATGAATACAGTATAACTTTCGAGGAACGCCACAAAATTAATTGTTGGACACAGTTGATCACGATAATATACGGTATACACTAAAGATAATTTTTCGGAGATAAACTGACGGTCTTCGCCTGCTTGACCAGGCCTTCAGCTGTCCAAGGGCTTGGCGCTCCGCTTTCTAATCACAAGATAACGTGTTCATTGCCTAACGTAGAATGATCAAGGTGATCTTTGACTTTTTATACTTATATTAAACCCGGGTGCACGCCAAGCCGTCTGTATCCCTGGTGTTTCGCGTCGTTTTGAAGACAACTGTCTTCAACGACAAGATCATGAGACGCCGCCAATCCTGTGTTATCCCAATGCTGTCAGTGAGAGCCATTTACTGATCCTCAAGCTGTGCATTCATTGAGATATAATTTGAGTTATTACAACAAGATGGGGAAACGTTTTTTGCTACATATTTTTTGTCATCACTAGGTAAAATAGATAACAAGATTTGCTGTCAATTATTACAAATATTGTACCCTCTAAATTGCAACAATTTCATATTTAAGATCCTATAATTAAGGTTTCACATTAACGAACATTTTCTGCCAGAATTTTTTTTCCATCTCATAAAACCTATGAAAATCAAAATTTAAAGGCGAGAAAGCTGAACAAATTAAGTAACAACTCACTTATGGTACCTACTAGTTTCCACACAAAACAAATCCTGGATATATTTCAGATGGTCCCTCGATTTCCCTCACCATACGAAAATCGAGATAATATTTTAGGCACCGAACTGTATTATCCGGGGCATGATCGGAACAGTCCCCCAACACTAAATGACCACAAAATGAACCGGCTTCGCTAATTGAGCCATTTCACAGATAAGTAGATAAAACACGGTGCAGCGTACCCTCGAATTATTCGTATTATTTGCATATAATAATAGAGGGGTGACACATTTCCTATTCCGTTCACAAAAGCTTAAAAAACATACGCATCTTAAGTAAATATATACTTTATATCGATAGAGAGAAAGTTGATATTCTTCAATTAAAATAACAATCATCTTTTTTTTTCCTCAGAAACGAAAAGTCTTACACACAACACAATATTATAAACTTTATTCGCACTGCGTAAAGTTCAATTTACACGCTTCAACTGAATTAGCATTCGACGTACAACTATCCTCGGGGATTCTCAAAGCCGCGACAAATAAGCGGCGTCAGGGGAATTTATGCAGATCTGGTGCGCAGTAAAGATATGCAACTGATGCATTTTGAAGACTGCAAGATTAGAGGGTTTTCTGTTATTGACCGAAGTCGAAAATATGCACATTTATGTGGCCGTGCCGAAATATTAGATATCAACATTCGACAATATAACCTAGCTTATCATTTAGAGATTATAACAGAGAAAAAAGTCTATTACCTTCTAAAAGCCCGGCAACGTACTAGCCTAGTCGAATTTTTGGATTTGCATGCGTCAATGTGCGGCGGTGACCATCCGCTCTCTGCTGCCCGATTATGCTAACACATTGACGTCACAAAGGTCGACTCATCGACTCGATACGGAGGCGCATATTTATCGATACCCTACTTTATTACGGTACAGTGCTAAAGTACGAGTCGAGAGCGATATTACAACAACGTTTACTTAGTGTTGGTCAGTTTTGTCGCATTTGCGTCATTTAGTTAAACAATTTCTAAAAAAAAGCTGTAGTTGTTTTTGACGCATCCGCGCTATGTCGAAATAATGCAATTTCTACTTCGCTCAAACTGCAGAGCACATAACTTGGGAAGACGCTCTTGAAGCCGATTCCAATCCGAGTCGGCGTGATTTAAGTTGGCGTGACTTTGCAGCTGGCGGCGCGCAGAGGGATCGTTCAACTATTACATAAGCAGAATTTTAGTAATTTTTAACTCCTCCCGACCCTCTCGTCAGCGAAAGTAAGCAAAGCACTCACCGCTCTCCGTGCTTACGTAAACATCGGTATATCTTTAACGAAATCTGTTCAAGTTTCTTCACTGCCATTCATGAACGAGTACCAGTCCTGGATTTGTCAATAGGCCATGTAGGCCGCGGCCTAGGGGCGGCAGCGTCCTAGGGACGGCAGATTTCAGAAAATTATCTATTATTTTAGAAAGGTCCATGGAGCGGCGGAAAAAAAAGTGGCCTACACTCATAAAAAATATAAATCCGCTACTGGTGAGTACCCGTTGAATTTTTAGATGTATGACATTGAAATAAGCCATTTCTAAAGGACATAGGAATTTAATAAGCATACAATACTTATTCTAGTAAGTCATTAACATTAGATTCAAATATTGTATTATTGACATATATACGATGTTTATTTATCTTGTTCTATTAAATTGAAGTTAATCGTCCTCAGTCAATAGCAAATATATAGAAAATATATTAATTCAAGTCCAATGATATTCGACCAGAGAAGCTCGGACGAGTAAATAGCGCGCGCGGTACTTCCTCTACCAAACCAACACCGCGCGTGAAAGCGAGTTAGCAATAGTCAATTATTTCGGGGAAAGACTGAAGATTCTTACCGCTTCAAAACTTGGAGAAATAGGATTGCGATGTAAGTTGAAATCAGAATCTATTAAGTTTTATAAATAATACGAAAAAAATAATAAATAATGCTGACATAATCGTCGCTATCGATAAGCAAAGAAAAGGCCTCTCCATCGCCCGACGGCCCCATATTTCTATGCTTAAATGAAAAAAAATATAAAATACGTACAGATAAATTAAAAAAATTTTATATATATATCACCAGAACGATTGAGCGGTAATCAAAAAGACACTCGGTGATTATTCTAAAAGTTTTATAGCAAGTTATAGATCTCGTATCCGATGTCTTACGGCCATTGTTTAAATACAACCTTCGGACCGTAATAACCGATTGTGTGAAGGTCCGTATCAAATAAATCACGTCAGAAACGGTACAGTCGACCTGAACGACCGGACGCGTCATTGTCGTTTCAATTCAATGTTCAATTTTGATAGAGTTCAATTATATTGAATGGGTAATTTTAACGTAAAGATCATTTATTTTATTGCGTAAATGATGAAAATTAAAAATAATTTCTAGTAAATGGATCAATAGAAATGTTCGTATGTAACTATATATATCTATGTTCAAATGAATACGCTCAGATTGTATGTTAACTTTGTTTGAAATCCTGTTCGTTTGAATATGACTTGAACAAAAATTTAACTCTACTCGCCACTTTCAATTATTATAACTTTTATATTCAATGTTATTTAGACTTGAAGTACGTGTAAAATAATTAAAAAAGATTTAATTAAAATATCAAATTTCCAATTTTTGCTATTGTGAATTATTAAAGAAAATTTTAAAAATATATATCATATCTATACAATTCAAACGCCTTGAATAATTCATGTTTAAATTCACAATTGTTGTTGTTATGTTGTCAGTATTAACATTATTCAACAACAAATTAACAATAGACGTGCAAAATCTAACCAGCCTAGATGATACACTTGAAACCATATCATTTCTTTCATGTAGAATATAAAAAAGAAATTTTATTTCCCGATTTTCACAACAATTGTGCTTATCAAAATATTTTTGTATTGACAAGCTGGATATAGATAATGAAGAAGGTGTAACGAACAAACTGTGATAAATTGTGTTATATTTTTATTTATAACTAGCTTTTGCACGCAGCTCCGCTCGCGTGGACCACACTATTTAGAGCATTTTAGAACCACTCGTGACATTTATTCATATTTTTTCCACACAATCATTTGAAGTAATCTCCCTTATGTATAAAAGGCAGTGCTACGGAGAGGTCGAGTTATATCTCTGGTTTACCTAACATAATTAGATGAAACGTAGAGATGTTAAGTTGGATCCCAAACTACCAAACTGTGAAAACCTCATCAAAATCCGTTAGGCGGTTTTGTGTGATGCGGTAACAAACATACAGACAGACAGAAAAATCTAAAAACTATTATTTTGGCCTGTGTTGCTCTAATAAAGACCCCCATATAAGTTTTTTAATATCTATAACGTACAGACATTGGCCTGTTACAATTTTATTATACGTATATATAACTATCATAACTGACAGTTATTCATAAATAACTGTCAAAAGAGCCATCAATTCCTTTCAACCATTGAACACTGATTCGAACGAAAGCGAACAAGCCTTCTCAACCCACATACCATGTTATATTCAATAATATCTCAATCTATAGCTTTAATTACACATCTTATGTCGTAATTGTTAAGTTTGTAACTTAACTAAGTTGTACCCTGACAGAACGTAGCTTAGAGCAAAATCTCGAAACTCTGTTGAAAGAAATTAACACGTTAACTAGTAAATTATTGATGTCGTTAGTTTTAATCACACGTGTCCGCCATCAAAATGGAGTTGGAAGAAAAATGAAATCATGAAGAATAATAGGCTAACCGAAAATTATTTTTTTATCGCAGATCGAGAGGCAAACGAGTAGCGAGCCACCAGATAGTCACCGCCGCCCATGGACGCTCGTAACCTCTGAAGTCAAAAGTGCGTCGCTGGCTTTTTGGGTAGGAATAAGATATCTGATGAAGGCCAAAATCGGCTGTTGGATGGGGAACTGTGATGAGGATGGGGGAGTAGGGTGATGGAGGGGAAAATGGGTTAGCGAAACTCTCACTCACTGGACGAAATACAACAGCAGAAGCTGTTACTTCACGTCTATCTTCTGCCTAAATACATTTAAAAATGTTTCAATTTAAAGACTCATTTTCCAATTGTAATAATAGGTAATAATTACATTTCAAAACTTATTCTAATCTATAATAAATTATGCAAGTTTTTTTTGTAGCGATTTCGAGATGCAGACGAGTTTGCGACCCACCAAACAGTAGGTAGTCATCGCTGCCCATGGACATTCGCAACTCCAGAGCAGTCATTAGTGCATTATCGAACTTCAAAAATATTTCTAAAATTAAACCGATATCATCTTAATACTTTAATTCAATGCGTGCACATCATCGTTTCATTAATGTAGAGCGTTTGAATATTTTCGTACTAGAAAATGAATTAACTAAAAAAGATATATGTCGAAAAAACATTGATCTAGTTATATTTATCAAAGATTAATGCAAAAATGTAGTAAAATTAAATTATTTCACTGAAACTTTATAAAAAAATATATATCATAGCATTGCTCCATTAGTAGTCCGTATTTCGATGATTACTGGGCTTAAATTACACCTTGTCATTACGAAGTGGTACAGTTGCTTCATAGCGGCGGGTATTACACTGCTTTAACGTTGTTTTACTTACATTGTTGCTTTAAATCCTTTTCACTTTTGACGTAGAGAATTAAACGTTCTATGTACATTTTGAACCGTAATCATCGTTAGCAATGCACGAATCGTTGATGTCAATTTCTTAACATCAAACACGGAATGCTAAATCTAGTATCAATATCGACTTAACATCGATGTTATTTTAACATATAACTCGAAATTCTCACATGATCTGGATACTCGCTTGTATCGACGAATCGATACACAAAACATCATTCGATATCATTGCATCACCTATTCCACCTAATTTCATATCGACAGGTGGAAGATACTTAATAATACCTAAAGACGAACCTACACCGGATACCCTGCGCCGGTCTAATCAATACCGAATAGCGCCGGCTAACGGATAACTTCAAATAACCTCAACGTTCGCGCGCAGTACACACTACCGCGCGGTCACGTGGCCGCCGCCGGCCGGCGCGTGGCCGTGTTTACCGCGCTTACCCTTTATTAACTTACTCCTGCGCTGGTTAGCTGGAGTGCCTACTTATTACCTACATCTATATTTATAACGCGTTCACGTTATTACGCATAATACAGTATGCGCGTTTAAGATGAAGCAATATTAAAAAAAAAGAAACCTAAAGGCTACTGTGACACGTGTCCGATGATCAGTGGCATCTATGAAAAAGCAAAAAAATACTAGTAATTTTAATTTTTCAATTAGTCCATACGTACATCGCGTATATTTTCATAGTTTTTCACTCGACGTTTTTGACACGTGCTCGTCACACGGTGGTTGCTTCGGTGAATAGTCATTATCGAATAGCCACTATTTCTCAGCGTGCCTTTTATTGTATTCTTTTGGTATTAGTTCAAAATTTACTTTATCAAAATTATTTCCTATTAATGAGCATACAACTTTTTTCGCGGCTCGGCTTTCGTTGTTTCTTTTTTTCTTGATTGAATTGAGATATGAATTTTTGTTAAAACATTGATCGTGGTCCCATTACCAATCCCAATCTTATCCTATTTACTTCAATCCTCTTTGTTCTCTCCTTAATCTATCCTTTTCTACCTATCTTTATTTTTCATTTTGTCTCCTCTTTGTCCTAACGTTGTTGTTTTTAACGCTCCTTGTAACTCCCTAATGTGACTGTCGGCAATTTCTGAGGATGTGCCTTGTTCTGAAACGTACGTAGAACTAAACAATTTATAGTTATGGAATTAGATAATTATAATAATAAATAACACTTGCTTAGGTGTTCGATATCTGTCAATCCTCTGGAATCAATATTCAATCATTTGATAGAGATTCGTAGTGGAGAGGCAGATTCGAGGGCCATGCGGTTGCATGCTGCATGTTAATGCATGTTGCAGGCAAGCGTCTACTATGGATTTCCGCGAATTAACACCTCATACAATACAATCTTTCTGTCCTTTCTTTTCGATTGAAATGTCAATAATGATTTTGATCGCTGAAGTTTAAATGAAAAAATAAAAGCCTAAAAACAAAAAGACATCGTGTTTTTCAATATGTCAAAACGGATGTCTATAAATCGTGATAAATATATTACATTTTGGTGTGCATAAGCCAAAAACACCATAAATTCTTCCGCCCTTTATTGGGAGGGGTTAAACTAATTATCTTTTTCGGAATCAAGACTTCCTTCTTAGTTTTGATATGTGATCGTGAATAGGGATTGGGGAAGATCATTCCACATTCATAAAAGCGGGAGAGCGGGGAAAAGCTAGTTTGTTATATATAACAAATAAACGAATGGTCGTTCGTTATGAAATTTGCAGAATCGTTATTATTTTTTAAACCCCAAAATTAGATTTCCAAAAACAAGCGGTTTGCGATTTTAATGTGACAAACGTCCACATCAAAAAGTACAATCGTCGTATTTGACAGGTTTTTAAAAGCAACACTTAGAAAAAAGTACATATTTATTTTATCCACGTAAGAAGCCTATAAACTTGAAAAAGCAATGCTTTTTAAAATGAAAATTCAAATCGAAATGTATAGGACCGTCGCCGAGGTCCCCATCTTTAAAACTACATACACTGTTTCCCTAAAGGAATAATTGTATGAAAAGCTTCATAAATTCTGGGTTAGGATCGATTAGATATCAACACGTGTTTTGAAACATTTCAAAAACTCTCGATTCGTTTAACCGCCTTCGAGTTTACAACTACGTAATTTTTCCAGGACCAGAAAACAAGTGTGTGGTGTTTAAAATTTGATACTAAATTTATTGTGTATCGTTTTCTTATTTAATCGTTAGCTGCGATTGGTTGCAATCCGATCGTTAACAAGAGTCTTAACTAGAATAATGGCAAACCGATGTAAAATGAAGTTTTAATATGTACCATAGAGTACTTGTAAAGAATTAGTTTGAAGAAATGTTATTTTTTAACTGTGCAGGATACTTATATTTTTTTTTTTTTATAACAAACCAGCAGAATGAGGATACACATCGGAACAAGTGAAGGCGTAGATCTCGGTATAAAGAGAAAACATACAAAATCGTGAAGAACTGAACACGAAAAAGGGTAGGCAGTCGAATCGACGGGTGGCAAAGACCACGTAAATTCTCTTATAACAGCATCGAAATAGAAAAGCAAAGAATTATAACGTCGAACAAATTTACATTCATTCGTGGCACACAACTCACACAAATGTAAACGAGGATATACGATATATTTTTAAACCAAATAAATCTCTTACAGAGGACCTTATTATTATCATTTTAGACGTAATTTTAAATGACACTGGTATTTCTTAACCGAATAGAAAGAAAAAATGAAGGCACTCGGTGACGACAGAAAGACAAAGAATAAGTACACGTGGTGATATGTGTGCGGTGGCGAAGCCAATAGCGAATGCCACGCCTACTACAAAGCTAATTTCGTTTAGTCATTTTGTTTATGTAGGAATACTTCTATGCTTTTCTATTTCGATTGTATAACAGTGAGCAAACAATAGAATTTTACCCCGGACGAGTTATCAATAGTGAATAGAGATGGCTGTAACAACCGAATTGTTATTCATAAGCTACGGTGTATAATTCACGCCGGGACGACGGTCGGCGGCCGCTCGCGCTGATGCCGAACGTCAACAGGCCCTGAGTGACATTTGACGTTCGTCGAGAGCTAATCCCGGCACTGGGAGCCGAGAACGCAGCGCGCGCCGAACGGATATGGTTGTATGTACGTTGTAAAGGAAGTCGTACATTTTTTTTTGTTTTACAGTTTTAACAGGCATATGGAGTTCTTTTTGCATTGACTATCCATTGTGAAGAGGATATTTTAAATATTTTTTAATAAATACGTTACATGAACCTAAATGGAGCGGTTATAAAAATAATTCGATTTGTAAATAAAGCGATTATGTTAATTTTGTAACGAATAAATTTATTAAAAAAATTGATTGATATATCGAATGGATTGAACCTCAAGATTTATTCTATTGTGTGAGGTGTTTATTAGCGGAATTCTATAACTAAACGCCTGCCTGCAACATGCATTAACATGCAGCTTGCGACCCAACACTAACCCTTGAATCTGTTCTTCTACTACGAATCCCTGTTCAACGAATTGAATATTGAAACGAGTGGACTGACAGACATCGAACACCTAAGTAAATATTAATTTTTTATGTATCTTAGTCCGCCAATAGTGATATTGTTAATTCTACGTACGTTTCATGTCAACTAGGCACATCCTCAGGAAAAAGCAGACAGTCACATCCACCAGGGCGTAAGAAGTGTTAAATACAACCTACAAATGCAGACCCGGGGCCTTATTACGTAAAAGTAGAAATCGATTGCGATTCCGGAACCGATTTGCGAGTCGAAATTGTTAAGTTTAAAAAATGTTATTTTTTTGACTTTAAAGCGTTAGATTAAATTTAAACTTTGCACACTTATTGAGGACCGATGGCTGTATAATAATATGGTATCATTGAACTGATCTGATGAAGAAGCCTGAAGGTAGGCACAGGAAGTCTATAACGGAACAACATAGCCTAGTCGTGTTTGAGCTTGTCAGAGTTGTCTTGAGATGTACTCTCCACCATGAGTGACTTTTAGGGTTTGATGATGAAACCGGAAGGTAAGCACTAGTACTCCATAATAGAACAACGTAGTCTAGCCTTATTTGGGCTTAATGGAATTTTTTAAATGGACTTTGACCATAATTGGCTTTCAGGATCTGATGATGGAGCCAGAAGGTAAACACAGGAACTCCATAATGAAACAACGTATCCTGGCCGTGTTTGGTCTTGTAGAAATCGTCTTGAGATGTACTTTGACCATGAACGATTTTCAGGATTTGATGATGTAGCTGGAAGGTGGTAGGCACAGGGATTCCATAATGGAATTCCTATGCCTACCACCTTCTGGCTCCATCATCAGATCAGTCCAATTATACCATATTATTGTAAATTCTTAGGTCCTTGACAAATGTGTAAGGATTTTATTTAATCTAAGGATTTACATAAAAAAAATTCACTTTGTACGAAATACGAATGACGGAAAATCGATTGTAAAACGCTTGAGAATTGCTATAGACCAGTCTTCGGTTTGAGAGCGTAATTTTCGAATAATTACCAAATCGCGATCCCTAACGGTTTTTTAATTCAAATATGCGATTAAATTTCATTATGATAATTTAGTGATTGCATTGTGGAGGCAACACTGTTAAAAGAAAGACAATTAGCATTTCGAAATATCGACTTGGGAATTACTAAAATAAATTTAAAATCATGTGAAATCAGAAATCGATTTCTTTAGGTAATAAAGCCACCGATCTCCTACTGTGACAAACAATCATGAGAATGCACCTCTACTATCAGCCACTGACCACCATCAATAGACATGCTTGTCAATTGTCACAGATTAACCATCACCAACCATTACCCAAATGGTTACAGGCAAGTGTCTAATAATGGCGATTTATAAATGTTAATTTGGTCATTAAGCGAATTATCATTATCTCCATGTTTTAAAATTTAGAAAGATTCCAAAACATTTAAACGTAAGTCCTTTTCATATTACATGCAAAACATTGAAATTGTGATCGTTATTGAGTTTATAACCGGTTTCTATTGAATATTTGGCAAAGTGATATCTGTCTGATTTATTATTTTTAAAAGTCGAAATACGTTCCTTATATCTAGTTTCAAAAGAACCTCCAGTTTGGCCTATATGTATATGTATATCGATTTACATTCATCACAAGTTAATTTGTAAATTCCGGATTTTATTATGCAATTTGTCTTTTTGTTATATAGAGTTTCTAGATTTAATATTTGTTTTAAAGGCTGTATATATATATAAAGCCTTTATTCACTGACCTTATTACAGTTTTAATCTTATAAACTAACAAAAACACTGTTTTAAAAATAATTCTTAAGGTATAACAAATATTTTAGCAACCACTTAGATAGTCAGGTTGTCTAATGACAAAGGCCTCCCCCAGTTTCTTCCATTTCTCTCTATTTCAAGTTGACCCTCTCCATCCTTTTGGTAAATCGTCCTCTCATCTTTTGATTTCACCTCCTCTTTTCCTTTTCCCATTCCTAGGATACCATTTTACTACATCCTTCGTCCATTTTTCTTTGTTAGTTGTCATTATATGTCCAGTCCAGTTCCACTTTAATTTTCTTATATTTTTAGTACATCCCTGATCTTTGTCATTTTCCTTATTTTTGAAGTTGTCCACCGATTCTGTAATCGTATGTTTAGTATGCTTTGTTCCACAATGCGCTGGTAAACTGTAAGTTTCTGGTTGCTTATGCTCGTAGTAGGCCAGGTTTGACATCCATAAGTAAGAAAAGGGAGTATACATGTGTTATATAATTTGCTTTTTATTACCATAGGGGTTGCTTCACTTTTAGTTATCTCTTTAAGGGATCAGTACCACTTTCAAGTGTTGCTTATTCTCCTATCTATTTGTTTAGAGTGTTGGTCATTTATTGTAATAGTTTGTCCTAATTAAATATACTCGTCTACATATTAAATACTTCCTTGTCCTATTACTATATTTTCCTTTACGACGTTCGTCATTAGTTTAGTCTTCGTTAGATTCATGGATACGCCTGCTTTTCTGTTTTCCCATCTAATTGTTGTAGCATAGTTTGTAGTATTTTTGGTTTCTTAGCGAATAACATTATATCGTTGGCAAATGTTAAGTGATTTAGGCTTTATGCGTTTATATTAATTCCAAAATGTCCCCAGTCTAAACTCCTGTTTATGTATTCTAACACTGCTATGAAAAGTTTTGGGAAAGCGGATCACCTTGTTTTACGCCTTTTTGAATCCCAAATTCTTTGCCTTGCTGTTCAAGTTGGATCGTTGCTGTGGTTTTTCTGTAAATGTATTTTATGATTCTAATATACTTTCTTTCTACACTCTGTTTTTCTAGTGTCTTCCAAATATGAGAGTAACTCAGAGAATTAAAAGCCTTATTGTAATCAACGAATGCCATATAGTACATTTGTCCGTATTCATTTTATTTTTCAATAATCTGTTTCACAACATGGATGTGGTCAATGGTAGAATAGTCAGCGCGAAAACCAGCTTGTTCTCTTGGTTGGCTTTCTTCAAGTTGTTTCGTTATTCAGCCAAGCATTATTTTAGAAAACACTTTGTATAAATTGGGCATTAGACTTATGGGTCTATAATTATTTATTTCGTTTTGTCACCTTTTTATGTAGTAAGATAATGGTTGACTTCGTCCATTGAGCGGGTATTTGTTCAGTTACTAATATTTCATTAAATAGACTCGTCACAAATCGGCATATTTCGGTCGAAAATTGTTTCAGTATTTCACTTGATATTTTGTCGTCTCCAGGTGCTTTGCCGCTTTTTGAGATTGTATAGCTTTTATAACTTCTGATTTTAATATGTAAGGTATTTCTTCTTCATGGATTTCTTTCTTTTCTTCTGCTGACAATGTACTGTCTGTTTTTGTGTATAATTTATTGTAAAATTCTGTGGCTACTTTTACTATTGATAATCTCTTTGCCGTCATTTTTTCATTTTTATTCTTCTCGCCATTAGTCTTCATGTTAGGTATCCATTGTGTGTATTCTATTAACTGCTTAGGCCTTTGTTAATTTCTCCTGTTTTCTCTATTTGTTCTCTTAGTACGCTCAGCCTCTCTTCTTTCCTATGTTTTCTAATCAATTCTTGATAACCAATTAGTATCGAGTCAATAATCCATTAGTATATATATTATGTTTTTTTTTTAATAATTTTGAAATTTCTTCCGAAATTGTACTATAATATGTGATACTAGTTATGTATTTCTTTCGCACTTTGATTGTGTTAGATAGATACTGTTCGTTATAATACTTTTTTGCTATTTATCAATGAGTCCATCAATAACTTTTTTACCATACCCGTTCGCCCATGCCATATTATAAATGGTATTTAATCTTTATGAGAAATTGTGATTGTTAAGAGGTATAGTGAATAACCGGTGTATCACGAACTTATAAGCCGCCAATTTGTGTTGCCATGGATGACAAGAAGAAATGGGTATTGTAGAATCTGTGTTAGTAACTTTTCTGTATATTTTAATTTCATGTCGATTGTTTTTTCTAGTTTATAGTCAAATTAAAAAGAAATTGAATTACTTGTTTCCTTTTCAAGTTTAAATTGAATTTTGGGATGTGTATTATCAATATAATATTGAAACAATTCTAACTCAGTCGAATTGCCCAGCCAACATATGACAATATTTTTACATATCTAAAATATTAGAGGATGTTTTATTATTATTCTTTATTATGTATTTATTTTTGAATTCGTCCATAAAAAATTCGACCATTGATGGATTTAGAGGTGAATCCATAGCTAGACCATCTTTTTGAATATAAAATTGGTCATTATAACGGAAATACTTTTGAGTCAAGAACAATCCCGTTATTTTTAAAATACTTCTCGCTTGGCTGTGATTTTTGTTTTTCTAACTTATCTTTTACACTTGTTAAGCATTCTCTAAAAGAAACATTAATAAACAAACTGACAACATAGAATGAGATCAATGTGGTATTATTTGGTAGGACAACATCTTTAATTTTGTTTACCAGGTCTAAACTGTTAATTAGACTATATTTTGGGATGTCTGCACTTTTTTCTTTTATTATATCATTAATATATTTAGCTAGTTTATATATTGGCGCCTGCACATATAATACTACCGGACGGACCGGCTTTTAATACTTTTGGCAAACCACATAATGTAAGGGCCTGTGGATTCATCGGTATCAAGTTTCGTTTCTCGGATTCTTTAGTTAATAAAAATTTAGGAGATGCCAAATTTTGTTTAACAATTCAATCAATACGTAAAGTTAATAATGTAATCCTGATAATTTTAAACAACGCTGAGGTTAATTATCAAATATATTATTAAACACAGACAAGAGGAATGGATTTAAAAATATATATGTATATATAAATTACAAAGTGTATTACGACTTGACAAAAAAAATAATCATTATGACTGTGAACTAAATATGAATACAATCCGAAAAACATATCATCACATCTTTTATAGTTAAATACCGCATCATTTTAATAGCGATACTTCGCACGTCTGCGGTCGCGCAAGTGCACATCGCAAGTGTTGATTTTTCTCCTCAGCTAAATTCGTGAGGGTGCTTAGTGTCACCTATCCCACGCTTTCCCATGGCCAGCGGTGCAGATGCTGTTCCCCCGGGAGCGCACCGCTAATACATGGCTATAATTCTAAGCTCGTTATTGGATTCGATGCCCGACTGGGAAATCATAGGCGCGCCGATGAAATACAAAATGCCATAATACCTTCGTTGCCAGAAGCGTTTTACTGATTTGGCCGTTTACGATTCAAGACTAATACTAATTATAAGAAACACTTCAAGGATCTAGTAGTCTATTCGACCTTCGGATATATTGACAAATTACCTCAATAATAAAAGGAATAGAATAAAAAACAATCACAACTGAATCCTAATTTAAAAAATAAAGTTTTTAATTTTTTTTTAATGAATTAAAAACAATCTGTTGATATGTAATAATTACTGTTTTTAGTCATTTTAAACCGTCATATCAGTACTGCCGTTCACATTCGACGCAGGTCGTAAGACGTGATAAAGCCGATTTTAAAAAAGCCGTGATTTCAAATATTTTCATTATTTTTAAAAAATTTAAAATAGCGCTTCGGGTATTGAACCAATATTTAATATAAAAATAAGAAACATAATAAAAGAAATATCTAAATAAGTTTAAAAGTGCTCTTTGGAAACCACACAAAAACTCCTACTTCGGCGGATTTTTGCGATTTTGTCAAAAAATTGTGGAACTTTTTCAAAATACGTATTTACCACACGTATTCCTTGTTCGCATCCATCGTTTTTCACCTCACAAATTCATCTAGGCCTACATCTCTAGACATCGGAGCCGAACCTTTAAAAATGGTACCCTTTGCTGAGGCGATCGATAAAACATTTTCAATGTCACAATAAGATAATATTTTAATTCGTCATCACATTACAGGCGAGTGTGATGTGATTATGGTGCGATGTGATTCACATCACCAAAACTGCATAATCGGCGTCCCTGGACTTTTAACTTGTAAACAGTACTACATGACTGTAACCTTGTCCTTTATACCGTATGTATATAGGTGGTGGATTTAGTGCCCGCAAGACAGCGTCAAGGGATTTTTCTTAACCATGTTCAGAATTAAATATCAATAAACAATTGTTTTACAAAATCTTCAATAACATCTGATAGAGAATAAAGACGGCTCGTATGTACGTATCAGCTCCGACTCGCGACAGATTACCCCATACTCCAAAGTTCGTCTTGGAATATTTACAATAGGCGAAGGGGGTAAATTAACTCTTTTAATACTGATAGTATGCAAATACTTTTATTGATATTTATAATTGTCTGTTTGATAAAATATGTTACATAAATCGTGTTAAATAATAAAACTTTGAAACTCCAAAATTTCACGTGTTTAACATCATATCGGTTAAAGCTTAACTTGTCGGAATTAACAGTAAAAAATCTGTGAACACTCTTACTGTTACCCTCGTCAAAAACACCATCACCATCATCTCGATGGCTAGCGTTCTACCAGCGTACGCTTCGTGTGTAAATTTTCTGTCACGAATGGTAAAATTTGGAATGATCTATCATCAGCGGTATAAATAAATGAATTGGGACAAGGAGGTTTTCAAGAAAAGGGCGTAGTCCTTTCTAAATTTTAAATTTGAATTTGAAATTTGAAAAAGCCGGCCATGCACTAGTAACTCCCTTGGGTTTGTCGGTGTCCATGGGTGACGGTGACCATCGTCACGGTGGCCCGCATGCTCGTTTGCCTCTAAAAACGCTATTAAGCAATCAGAAATTAATGAAAAATGAACATTCTGTATGAGAAGCGCGAATATGTTGCGAGGATGAGCAATATAACAACTTGACTTTTTGTTAACACTCGTTTACGCACCCCATCTAATTTAGGTACCGTAGACTATATATAAAAATAGATTCTTATGAAGTGAATTTCAAAAACTGATTTTCAGTTATTATTTCAAAATAATAGTTCCCAAAAACACCATCACAACCTAAACTTGTTGGATTTTAATGCGGTTTCAAAAAAAGCGCAATGATTTTTTTGTAAACCAACCTTCTCTATTCATCCCCTTGCAACTGATTAGCATATTTTACTTTCATTTGGTCTGTTTGGAGTTTTTTTTTTTTATAATAATTATTCAAATATTTAGCCCAGAGGCGCCAAAAACGAACGAGGGTGTAGAAAATTTGGTACAGAAAAAATTAATGTTTTAATTTTAGTGCCCTTTATGTATAATTTCTGAAAGTTCATCTGTGATTAATGACAAAAATGCATATCGGAATAGGAATGAACCTAAAAAATGTGAAATTTTAATATTTCTGACATTTTTGGTAATTTGAATCTAAATAAACACTTATACGTAGTCTTCCGGGCACGATTTCAAAATTCTTTTCTAAATAAAAGAAATAAATATTAAATATGAGAAAACAACATTCCCAATCAATATTTAGAAATATGATAGATAATTACATTTTCAGTTAGATATTCATTTAGAAAAATGTTTCCATTAGAATCTATTACAATAATATCCCCAGCATTTCGTTATAGCCGTATTTAATAATATATATTTGTCTACATTTATATAAGTATTTTATATTTAGATGTAATATATAAATACTTTTCTAGAACTCTTGATTTACGCGGCTTTTGTCACATGTTACCTACCATACGTGTAATTAGAAAATAAAAGGGTGGACCCGCGGCTGCTCGTATCGCGCTGGTATTGTATAGTGCTGTGATTTTTCCTTGCAATTTATCGATAAAGTTTCAGTTTAAGAATATTTTTATAGAATTCATTGCAATAAGTGGAGACTATTCAAATACTATTCCAATTGCTATTGAATTTATAGTTGAATTTCATATTATTGGATTCTACTTACAGATATATTTTCAATTGCAGCACGCAACATATTTATTCCACTTCCAGAGTAATATGTGAGTATGTGTGTCTGTTTGCCTATTCTATGTATTATTAAAATCATTAGAAACATTAAGCTAGGAAATTATGCAGGTACAATGCGCCTATTGACTGGAGGTAAAACGATCATATATACTAAAGTGCATATGTATCAAAATTTGAATTTTTTTTATTAATTGAAAATACTATCAGTTAGTTTTAATATGAGGAATCGTAATACCAACAAAAACAGCTTTAATCCTTTATATGTATAATATTAATTTAACGTAACAAAAGATTAACTTAAAAAATGGTAAATTTATTTATCTTGTTTTGTCAATATCACGTGATTGACTACGATTGAATATACAATTCATCGATGTACCGCATGTATTGAGTTGGCGACGTTAAGCGAGGTGGCGCGACCTCGACAAGTGTGTATAATTCAAGCGAGTCAACGACAATAGGTATTACATATTTAAGTGAAAAACTACTTTAATATCTCATAAGAGCATACGACCAGATATTTCATTTGCAATCTAAAATACATAAAATCACTGATATGCCTATGTTTAAATTTAAATTCCAAATATCGTTATATCGTAGGTTATACGGCACTTGAAATGCGTCATAATATTAAAAAAAAACCACTAATTAGAACCTCCACAACCTCCTTCCATTAATCCCTTTCCTTTTCACCTACCCACTCCTTCCTCCATCAGATATTCTATTCCTACCCAAGAGACCGGCACCGCAATGATGACTTCTCTGGAATCACGAGAATTCAAGAACGGCGGTCACCATACTATGGTGGTTCGTATGCCTGTTTGCCCCTCGACAATGATATAAAAAAAAAATTAAATGTAAAACTATCTTACACAAAGGTACAACCTCGTAAAAAGTCAAGCTGGAAGGCAAATATCCGTGAATATTTCTCCTTTATTTGAACATCGTACAGCATCGAAGATAAAAAGAAACCGCTTAAAGCTGGAACAGCGTCAGCGACTAATTTACAATTCTTCTTTCTAGACGACACATATGTCCGCAAGTGAGTATTTGTAAAACAAGTGACACGTCGTATGGACCATAAATACAGACGTTTTATCCTCAGCACAGTCATAGAAGATTCCCCGAAAAATCGGGCAAGGACCACGAATTCGACGACTTCATCGATACGTCGGTCACGACACATCACAAAATAAACTGCTCGCCCCCAGGGCGAATGGCAACATTCTTTATTTTCGAATATTAATAAGGCGCGTGCAACGTTATACCGTACGTCGCGAGTGGCAACAACCACGGCCACTTTCTCGCTCTAACCCGCTCGCAGCGTATACACGCGTCCCTCTCTGACCGCGGGTGAGCGCGCCCCCCCTCGCGGTGCCTTACGAGACGGCGCCGATCGGGTGCTCTCAGATTCCTGTGGCTGATTGCAAACGGGAACATATTATTAGGTTCTACTGCTATCTCACATCTCGTTCCGCTTGATCGTTTTAGCGTCGCATCACTCGGTTCTGAGTATATATTTTTTTCTAGTAGTCGTTGAATAAATTGTCCTTTTTAATCAAATTTTTGAAAGGGCACACTAAAATTTGACCAGTTTTTATTTTGAGATGTATAAACATTATTAAAATCGCTCATCGGACAACAAAAACGCGAGCCATGAAAAGATGCCGTTTCTCTCTTGCTAAACGTGCGAGATGCATCGAAATCCTTATCATATCACGCAGCTTCGTTACCATTCTAATATTTTCTTTTTTTACGGTTAGTCATATAATATTCTTGCTAAATGCATTATCTGTGGTATAATTATTCTATTATTAAAACAAGAAATGTGCGGTCTTGCCGCTGATTCAACGTACTAGCACCAACGTATCCAACAGGCCTCTCCCTCTTTAAATCTATAATATCTATGTTAAATTCTAATTCACTATTGTAGTCCACACGCTTAAGAATATAATTAAGAAATCATCGTCTATGGGTAGACATATGCATGTTACGACAAACGAAGTGTTAGTTAGTTAGTTAGAGACATATCATAGTATATTATAGTTCTGCGGTTAGCAACCTCAACCGTGATTATGAACCTTTAAGAACAAACGAGTTAATTTGTACCCACAACATCTCATCATCGCATATTGAACATCGACAGAATAAACTGCTCATGACGGGCGTCAGATCATTTCTAAGAGGGTTAATTTGATAAGGTGCCAATCCTGATCGGCGATATCGGTACTTTTCCCATAACCATACGAGAAATAAACCAAATCATTATTTAGTTAACTTTACTCTGATTAAATATGAAACATAATACTGAGATATTGCAATTTGTTATTTGTAGATCCATTACAATCACGTCAAAGTATGACAACTATTTGTTATTCATATTATACACATTACTGTATACGGACAATCATTTTTTTAGTTATCTATAAATAAAAAGTCGTTCAATATACCTAGTGTGATACGTCTAATCATAAATGTAGGCATTTGTTAGCAATGCGCGAGATTTAAGCTTTCAAATGGAAATGTTACCAATGTCCGCTCTTGAAACTGTATTATTTGAATACCTGTAACATAGATTTACGCGTTTCATAACATCAACTATCGATTTTAAATCGATTGTTAGAAATCTCCAATAATGTTTTTCACCGAACTAGCAACATAATGTCGCTATTTGGGTGAATAATATTAAAAGTATAAACTTTAACAAAAAAGTTTTGGAAAATCTGCCTCGAATCTGCCTCTCCACTACGAATCTCTATCCAAAGAATTGAATATTGATTCCAGAGGGTTGACAGACATCGAACACCTAAGCAAGTGTTCATTTTATAATTGTCTTAGTCCAAATTATCATAGACCAAAAAAAAATATGTCGCTAATTTGACATATTATGGTACAATTTCGGAGAAAATTTCAATATTATTAAAAAAAACATAAAATTTATACGGCCTTTAAAACAAACAATAATTTAAAAACTTTATGTAACAATAAAGATAAATTGCACAGTAATAAAAAATCCGGAATTTATAAATTAACTGGTGATGAATATAAATCGATATATGTATGTATATATAGGACAAAGCGGACGTTGTTTTGAAACAAGATACAAAGAACATGTTCCGGCCTTTAAAAATAATAAATCAGACAGATCTCATTTTGATAAACATTTAATAGAAACCGATCATAAGCTCAATAACGATCATAAATTCGATGTTTTGCACGTGTGTGAGAAGGGGTTACGTTTGAAAGTTTTGTAATCTTTTGAAATTTTAAAACATAAAGATAATGATAATTTGCTCAATGACCAAATTAACATTTATAAATCGCCATTAATGGACGTTTGTCTGTAACCATTTGGATAATGGTCAGTGTTGGTTAATCTGTGACAATTGACAAGCATGTCTATTGGTGGTGGTCTGTGGCTGCTAGTAGAGGCGCTTTTCCATGATTGCTTGTCACAGTAGAAGATCAGATCTGCATTTGTAGATTGTATATAACACTTTCTACACCCTAGTGGATGTGACTGTCTGCATTTTCCTGAGGATGTGCCTGGTTGGCATGAAACGTATGTAGAATTAACAATATCACTATTAGCGAACTAAGATAAATAAACAATTAACACTTGCTTAGGTGTTCGAGATCTGCCAGTTCTCTCGAGTTAATATTCAATTCGTTGAATATAGTTTCGTAGTGGAAGAATAGATTCGAGGGTCAGTGATGGGCATGTTAATGCATATAGCAGACAAGAGTGTGTATTATGGATTTCCGCTAATTAATACCTCACACAATAGAAGAGCTGCTTTAATTAATTAGTTTAAAAATATAAAATTGCTAAATATGTGACATCACACCATGAGCGACGGAGTCACATAAACGTGACGATATGTGACAAAGACGGGGAAGAGCCTCTAAAAATCATAAGATTCGCGCGACGTGAATTCGCAAATATATTTGTTAAGACCTCTTAACTCCTATATTGCTGATGCTACCTGAAGATTACTGGCACCATCATATAAAAATACAACTGAAAAACACGTCAAAGCTAAATGCATTGTAGTTGATCGAGTCGACCGCCGTCATCGTCTTAACACGTAATTCTTTGCGTTTTTCGAATTCCAACTTAAAACCACCGTGCCTCTAAGAAAAAATAACATTACTTTCACAACCGGTACATCCTATAAAATACACTGAATTATGGTTAATAGATATAAGTGTATAAATAAATTTAATATTTTCTAAATCCTATTGAGCTTTCTTTCGAAGATGTTTTCCGAAAAACAATTTTTTTGTTTCATTTTCGTATGCATCGAAAAAATGAAATTTCATGTGTAACTTATTTTGGAAGTTGAAAATTATAGTGATATTCTATTATTTATTGAATAAGTCTTTAAGTGATCATCGAAAGTTGTTGTAAGTCCTCGTTCTACAAACATCATCTGTAAAAAATTAGACATACTTAAGATTTTTCATTATTTCAGCAAGACGAATTTCGTTAGCCGTTTTCGCCCTCTTTGTTGATTACGCCTAATTTAATCTTTACCATAGAACTGTGTTTTTTCACAGCGCAGGAGTTTTACACGGCTATTGGCGCATGCGCAATCACAAATAATAGATAGAAATAATGATTTTCATTATTTACGTACCTGACCGAGCCGACCGCCCGCATTCCCTTAAGAGCCCCTCGCCCCCTCTGCGCTGGCCTGTCATTTCGTCGGCGGCCGCGGTGGATTTTGCACTTAATAGGCAGTTTTGCGCATACGCACGCTCGTGACTTTCGTTAGGGATCGGAACAAGCCTTTTTGGAGTTCGGGCGTGCCGGCGCCCATTCGAAAAATAACACCGAGCTGGTAACATTTGATCGAAGGATCAATATTAATTTTCGAGTACTAAAAACAGGAATTGCCATTATAGCGTGGTCGATGTGCAATGAGCTGTATTCGTCCGTTGTGTACCTAGATCAATCGTTTCCCATATAAAAATATAGCGTGTAAGTCGTCGACTTATGAAGAAAACAAGGAAATCGATTTTTTTACAACCACATTTCTGTTTTTCAAAGTTTATACGGTTTGAATATAACAAAAAGAAATGTTTAATAAAACTATTTGTTAGATTTTTTTTAAAAGAAGAAGAAAGAAAGAATTAATTACTCAGAGACAAAATGCAAAAATATCAAAGATCACACAAGCCTAATATTAATAGTTTTGAAATATGAAGCTATCGAACTGGGAATGTCTCCTTAGTAATTAAATGACCACTGCCTCAGCTTTGGCAATGCGTTGACAAAAACTCAGAGTGCTGGTTTTCAATCAAAGCCAACATCAACGCGGGGGCGCCACACCAAGCTTATATGCGGGGGCGTGCACAGAGATTCAGACAGGGTACGAAAAGCTAAAAAACTTATCAGTTTCAGCATTGTTTCGGTTGCACAAGGTATGAAGATACTTCCCGTCGCGTCGGAGGGTCATCAACCGAAAGAGTGCTGATACTGGTAAGTTTTTTTTGGCTTTGCATCTCTGAATCTCTGTGTACGGCCCTGTTTATATATATGGATAGTCAAGCGCGCTTGTCGTGAAACGTTTTTACTACTCATAACAGCGAGCAAGGACCCATTCACTCTCCTTTCGATATCTTTGTCATGTTTATCATCATTTGTAAACAGACTATCCATAATGGGGTTCTGATCCCTACGCTTATGTATGGTAGTGAAAGATGGGTATGGCAAAAGAAAAGTGGAAGTAGGATCAATGCGGTGGAGATGCGATCGCTGCGTGGTATGTGCGGAGTGTCTCGGGAAGATAGATGTAGAAACAGTGACGTCAGAGAGCGGTGCGGTTTGAAGGAAGATGTAGTGACTAGAGTAGAAAGAGTATGTTGCGGTGGTTTGGCCATCTGGAGAGGAGGAATGAAGGTAGACTGACAGAACTAATGTGTAGAGTGAATGTGTGTGATGGAAAGGTCGGCAAGGGTCGCCCTAAAATAGAATGTTCTAGGGCGACCCTAGCGGACCTTTCCATCCTATGCAGGCTATATTGGTAGCATATTAAAAAAACAGCCAAATTTTAGGCACCCTAAACCGACGAATTTTCATGGAAACATTGATGGATGTCAAAGAGGCAAGAGATATGCAAAGATTGTACCACGTGGAAATCTATAGTTTTTGCCTACCTTTCTGGGTAGGTAAACAGTAATATAAATATAAACATAAACATAAATATATATATATATATATATATATATATATATATATATATATATATATATATATATATATATATATATATTATATACTGTGGATCACAGCATTTTTAAACAAACTGACCACAAGGTAACTAATAAATACCATATTAATAAAATGTTTTAAATGACAAATGCGAATCCTAAGACGCAAATATTTATGTGTGTCATTTATAGAGTTGCAAATGCAAAAAAACTATTAACAAATGAAAATATAGTATATATTTTAATTATCTAATTTCACAAAAGAAATAAGTCCAATTCCTATCTCAAAATGAGTGACAAGCGTTACATGTCAAATTTGACAATCTCTAAAACTGAATTAGTGGAAAACCACTAATTAATAGTCAATAGCTACTAGTTTAAGATGTCCAAAGTATACGACCAGCAATAAGTGGTTATCCACTCTTTCAATTAATAGAAATGATTACAAATTAAAATTGTAAATTTTCTACTAATTAAAAAGTATAATTCTATTATTATAAAAGTGATTATTTTACTAATTGTCAAGTGACTACTAATTCAGAACTACTAATTCAGTAGTGAAGTTGGGCCATATTACTTTTTCAATTAGTGAAAAATTACTAATTGAAAAGTAACGCCTACAAACTTAGTAAATCTGTAGTAGATTCAACTAAAAATTACTAATTTTGATGTAGCTTCTACTATTACTACTTCAGTTAGTAAAAATTCTACTAATTCAGTTTTAGACAGTATAATTCGGTATGTAATATAATTTTTAAACCAACGTCAAACATCGTCACCTTATGTTTAACTGCTGTACGACGCCCAAACGAGGCTTAAATCATTGCTTAAAAGTTAAGCAAGGTTCTAACATTAAGCTATTGTGTATTAGTTTAGCGACTCCGAACTGATATGTCCAGTTTGGTCACGGCACGCCCGTCACTTTAGACCATCAGCGACATCTTAAAATTTCATTCTATATAATTTTTCAAGGAAAAAAAAATAAGAATATCATGTCTAGCGGACAAAAAGGACTATGAAAATTTGGAAATTGTCGTCAGCTCGACATACAGTTTATGGGCACCGAAGATGGCCTCTGCTTCTCCCGAGAGATAGTTCTTCTTTATAGCGAAGGTAACTTATCAACATGTATATCAAGATGTGGACGGTTTATTTGGTACGACTAAAGGCAATGAGAAAAAATGTGTGTTTTTATCGAGAGCGCAAACTATTTTGTGTTGTCAGTTAAAAAAATGTGTGTACCCGTCAATTATACTTCGATACAATTTTTTTTTTTTTATGGAATTTATAAGTGTCAGACGAGCGTGCGAGCGATCGGAAAGCGGATGGATGGTCAGCGCCGCCCATGGACGACCGCCGCCCCAGAGCGGTCACTTGTGCGTTGCCGGCCTTTTATGTCTTTTCTAGTTCCAATACACTATATACAAACTACCGCACACTGAGCATTGTATACTTACATTAAATCTACGTTAAATTTCCTATTTATTAATACAGCTTTGAACATAAAAATTATTTAATTGTACTTGAACTATTAAATAATTTTCATCTGAAACCGAAGTGGCATAGATAAAAGATACGTCAATGGAAAGTAAAACATTCACCTAAACTATAGATAGTAACTAAGAAACAACAACTTTTTTTTTATACAGAACATAACAAAGAAAACCCGATATCTTGTCCAAATCGAGCTAAAAATGTTTGATGCTTATAATTCACCGTTATACATTGACGGACGTCATTTAGTTAGTGAGTTTATATAGTTAGCTTGCTGTAATCCCCTCCTTTAAAAGCCGACCAAGTGTGTATCGAACCACGCGTAATGTAAGGTTCAGTAGTTGTCCGTCACAATATGCGTATTTAGAAAGGGACTTTTTGTATTATACTATGTACCTAGTAATTGAGTTTTAACAGTTTAACGACTGATAACGTCTAGAACGGACCCACGAAGGACGGATGTTGAGGATTTCATATTTCCATAATTGTACATGATTCATAAACTTATATTTACTACTATTTTATAAAACCAAAAAACGTCATTTAAGTAATTTTAATGAAATTTGTAGGAAATTTTGCTTTTTACTTCTCCAAGTAATTTTGTAAGTCGACCGACTGTTACTCGTTACCTTATAATGCCTACGTACTGGCTGTGATATTTATCTTTTTAAATTCTTTTATATATACTATTGCTGTGATTTTTTTTCATGTGGATATGTGAAAAAAATTTCCATGTGAAGAAGAACCATTTACCTGGCAGAGAGAGACAAATGACGCTCACAAAAATTAGTATTTTGAAGCTTAATATTTTGCAAACGGATCCCTAAATCAAAAAAATGGTCTTCACAGGTTTTCATTGTCTCTGAATGATCTATCCAACAATTTCCCACGTCATGGAATAGACGAGAAATAAAATTCATCCTAACTTTAAGCGGAGAGGACATATCTCAAAAAAAATATTTTTAGGTTTTTTTTCTAATTTGTCAGTGCGTTTAATATGTATACCCACTCCTAATTACTTTTTTGTAGTACTAAGAGTCTCTAAGTTAAGCCTCGGACAGATAGACAGACAGACAGGCGCCCAGACATGGCGATAATATAAGGTTTCGTTGTTGACCTACGGAACTTTAAAAATACCGTAAGAAAATCAAATTATCGTAAAAAATTCAATAAGTCGTTTATTCTTTCTCAGGATCGGTCAAAAATGTTCTAATAGAGACGGACACCACAGATAATAGATCTCTTCTGATTTTCGTACTAAATGATAATGTGTGTATTGTCAATTTACTTATATCGTGGGTAGAACAAAAAAATCGATTACGAAACGAGTTAAGTATATCGATAGTAATAACCCGGTATAAATATCGAGCGAGGGTTAAAGTTAGACAAATTACATATATACGCCTTCCTCGAAATCGATTCAGAGAAACGAGTGGAGCATTTATTAGACTAATCTAATAAATGGCAGTTGCGAAATGATACACTAGGCATTCCGCAGTCCGCGAAAGGATAGTCGTTTATTTTATACGAGCACTTATTTCGTTGATGGTATGGCCGATCGTGGGATGTCGCCGGTTTGAAGGGTTAAGCTTTTGAAATGTGCGCGATAATTAAATAGTCATATTACGTTTAAGGTTATCTAATTGGACTTAGGTAAAAAAACAAAGGTAAACAGAAAAGGTATAAAGTTTTATTACGTCACATAGAAAAACACCTATCTACGTTCGAGCTGAAATAAAAAAAAAAAACTTCTCTCTTTCTCTATGTTCTGTGACTTAAACAACAGTAGATCATTTTCCAGCAGCCGGTTGTATAGTTCGCGGAGTTAATATTTAAATAACTATAAGTAGTCGATTTAATATTTACTATTTTATGGCATTATAAATAAACTGCCAGTGATATCTTCGTGCAATTTATTATTATTGAACACGTGTAATAAAACTAAAGTTGGATTGCACAACAAGAATTGCGTATTGCATACGCCGCATTACACTAGTGATGTACCAAGTAGCACAGAATCGTATATCCCTAAAATTGAAAAAAATGTGTTTTCTTTCATTCAGTTTGGTATACTCAGTGCAAGCCTAACTTATATTTGGTAGGTTTTTATAACTTGTTGTTTTAACTTAAAATTTTGCACTACAATTATAGTAAGCTTAATATTTATATGTATTACCGTTTTTATGATTCGGCAAATCTAAAATAACGCATAAAAACACAAGCTTTTGTAAAGGCTTACATGTTTTCTTTTTATTATTATTTGTTAGGATAAGCGTCTTAGTAATATAAGCGCAAATTTAAACCGAATACCTATTAGGGACGATTCAGAAAATATCTTCTTCAATGATATAACAGATGGACAGATGGACAGACAGCGTAAGCTTAGTAATAGGGTCTCGTTAACAGTCTTTGGATACGAAGCTCTAAAAAGGAAACCAGAAAATGTAAATAAAATAAAAAGACAAACATAATTAAAAAATTACGTAATGGAAAGTTAAATTATGGTTTTTTATCGTTAATGACAGTTGAATGCTCTCTATTGTTGCATAAAGCATACGTTACGTAGCCTCACGCTTCACAGTGTCAAATATATTCATAGTTATGAAACGAATTATGCATCCATTCTTCAAGAATAATATTATTTTTGATACGATAATTAATTAATATTTTTTTATATAAAACGAAACTTACTACACACCTATAGTACGTTCCTGTAAAAATTCGATTTGAATAATAATGAATGATTAATTTAGATATTGATGTGGATTTAGAGAAGCCATTCGTTGTATATATCAATACAAAATTAATTGGTTATCTTACGTCCTCTTGTAGTACTAATTTGAAACAACTAGTTTATCTATCTAATAACAGATGGCAGTTTTATCATTATGTTATTTCTACTTGTCAATAGATGTCAATAGCAAATGATAATAATTAACACATACCCAGATTCACAGTAAAGTAAACAAAATTGTTATTTTAGGCAAAATATCAAAATTATAGTATACGATATATTATTAAACAAGAATAATATTAGGTATTTGTTTACAATGACACAGGTTCTTTTTTAATTTCTTTATGGTTTTGCTGACATTATTGCCATAGACTAATCACTACTGTCATTTAAAGATGTCAAATCGGCGTTTTTCAAATTCAGCTTGTCATCAATTTAGAGGAGAGCTGTTTTGGTTTTGAAGTGAATTTTATAAAATAAAAAAACAAAATGGCTTTAGTAGAACTTTGCGGTATAACTGACAAAATAAATTTAAAACCCATCGATGCATTATTGTCTACCAATAATGATGTGTTCCGTTACACAGCAAATTTCACAAATAATGCCCAACTCGCAACACCACCTTTTGCTAACGTGAGTACACGATGTTTTAAATAGTGTCCAGAGGAGCAACTTCTTCTAATCTACCCTTATATTGTATTTTCACAGCCTGCAGAAACACTAGCCCAGTTAAATTCAAAGGATGAGACCGGTCGCGAAATCAAAATTCAGTTTGACCACGGAACGACAACTTTGGGTTTCAAATATCAAGTAAGCATAACAAATTGATATAAGTTAATTGACCTCGTAGAATCTGTATAACATGCATTATAAAATAACACTGTTAATATGTGTAATTGAGCATATTATTTGTGAGGAAAAATAAAAGTGTAGCTTGGTGGTTTAAAATTTAGATATATCAGTGGCTCCTACTAAGTAGCTAATTTTTCTATCAATAACAGTGGTGTATCATTTTTATGCATTTAAATATTATAAATATAGTGAAACCATAACATGATGTAGGGTGGAGTACTGCTCGCAGTAGACTCACGTGCTACCGGTGGCCAGTTCATCGGATCGCAGAGCATGAAGAAGATTGTTGAAATCAATGACTACTTATTAGGTATGTCTGATTATTATAATTTTTCTTGCCTTCCACTACAGGATCCAAGTGAAAATAACCTTTAGTCTCAATTTATAACTATAGGAAAATAGTTTAGTTCGTAATGTCTTTAAATAATTTATATCAGAAATGTGTTTTACTTTCTAAGGTTATAAGATATGTTTGTACCGATGTTTTGAATGATATAAATTTCTTTGCCTACACCTGTTTATTTTTAAAATGAAAAATGTTCATGTAAAAGCATAACAGTAATGCCAAAGCCAATTGATTTCTTTTACTTTACTCTCCCTGTCCAATTTATTTGACCGGAACAAATTGAACATATTACAACATAAAATTTATGTTCACAAAGTCCATTGTGATTCTGTCGCCAGGTACACTTGCTGGAGGTGCAGCAGATTGCGTCTACTGGGATAGGGTATTAGCTAAGCAGTGTAGGCTGTATGAGTTGAGGAATCGTGAGCGCATTTCAGTAGCCGCAGCCAGCAAACTGATGGCCAACATGGTGTACAATTACAAGGGCATGGGGCTCAGCATGGGGATGATGTTGGCGGGCTATGATAAAAGAGTGAGTCAACATTTTAAAGTTCACTTATTTATTCACTGTACTCAATCCCACTGAATACAAAAATTATAGTTTCCTTTTATATCGAAACTAGCCTTTCTTGAACATGTTTAGATTGTTGTAATTACCTACTAACTACACACACCTACCTACATGTGATTGTTGTTAAGTGTTCATAAACATTTTATCACACAATTTATTTGGTTCAAAATTATTGTTCGCTTCAAATATTTAAGCTGAATTTCTTTATTTTATACAAATTGCCCAGGATTAATTTTTTATATGTAATTTAGGATTCATCAAGTTTTAGGAATCGCCTAGAAATTGCATCAAATATGTGTTGATTTAAAGTATAAGCTACTTCTACTAATAATAATGCTTTTTAATGATTTTCATTAGAAAGATTGAGGCTCAAAAAAATGTTTATATTTTATTACTCTAGAAAGGATTAACAATTTATTTCCATTCTTAAAAGAATGATTGTAAAATTCAATTGATTCTTGTTCAAACAAATATTTTGTGTCCCGTTATATATTTAATGCTGATATTCATTATACAATTTCATTTTTATTTGTTCCAATTATTTTTTTACATTTTTTTTAATAGGGTGCCCAGTTATATTATGTGGATAGTGAAGGAACTCGCACTCCTGGCAAATGCTTCTCAGTAGGATCCGGATCTGTTTATGCATTTGGGGTCCTGGATTCAGGTTACAAGTGGGAGCTTACTGATGAAGAGGCACAAGGTTATTATTATATTGATAGTGGATCATGACATTATTTTAACAGTTTTTGTATACATTCAGCTAGAACATTATCGTGTAATGTTACAGAAAGCTAAAAGGCTTAATGTTGTGTGTGACTTTTGCAGATATATATAGCACAAATATAAGTTGAGTTTAAAACATTGATTTTTATAGACCAATCCTTGCTTGCTTATTGGTGAGATTCGCCACTCGGCATACATCTAAAGTTTATTGATACGTGTCCGTCCGATTTAATGTGGAATAAGGTGTGCTTTCTGGTTTCTAAAATCTAATCATACTACAATAGTATGTATGAGAAACCATATATTTAATCATTTGAGAATCAATCACAGTATATTTGAGCAACATGTGCAAATTAATGGACCATTTTTGAAATATTTTTGCTATGGGAAACCAAACAAACCACTTACGACTAATGTTATTAGCCATTGTTGTTTTAATTCAATTACATTATTAACATTAATTAGCCATTGTTGTGTCATCTCTAAAACAATTTGTTTTAGTTTTCAATAACTGCCATAATTCACTGTAAAATTGGATTTCATTAAGAATTTACATTGCTTTATTACAAAAAATTTTTGAAACATTTTCTTATTAATCTTGTTATTAATTTCATTGTATTTGTTAAATAGTAAACAAATTTCTTGAATGAAATTTTAGAGCTCGGGCGCCGCGCCATCTATCACGCCACACACCGCGACGCCTACTCCGGCGGCATCATCCGCGTCTATCACATGAACGACAAGGGCTGGGTGAACATCTCCAATGAGGACTGCAGCGAGCTCCACTACAAATATCAGGAGGAAAAAGGCGTGCAGGAAGAAGAGTGATTTTTGTAATGTTTATTAAATTTACCTAAAACAAATTGTTTTATTCCATGTGCATTGCTTTCTATTGTTAAAAATCCTATGTGTGAACGACAAATTCGTTTTTAATCCTATATGCAAATAATTTCAAAATCAAAATCACTACATATGTAGTATGAATAAGATCATACACCAATACAAAAACCGACTATGTCAAAGGGACTACTGTAGTCCTACACCTATATAGTCATTGAATCAGTACTTGGTAAAATATATGGGATTGAAAATGTTCCAGGAATAATGGTGTTATGAATATATACAGATTTGAAACAGACAATATTTTCGTCACTTGTGTCGATTCAAATGTGAGACAGTTGTCTTGAGGTCGTCGGTGAGATTCCATTGGTTGTGTGACCTTAGAAAATGATTTACATTTTTCTAATTATATACTTTTTATATTGCATTGTAATCTTCCAGCCCTTATACCGTAATTTGTGTTGTGTCTATTTAGAAATCAGAGGATTTCATTCAGGAAATGGAACAATTTAGATAGTGATGAGCTAAATTTCCCCTCAGCCCCAATATGTAACCACAACTGGGTTATTTGATAGAACTGAAGCAAAGCTAAGAGGCGTGCTGGCAGAATAGATTTGTTCTTTTTGGCAGACAGAACGCTGTGGCACAAGACCCAATGTGTAATAATAATATAGATTTAATCTTGAAAAAATGAATTATTCAGAAAATATAATAAGTATGAAATTTTCTGGTAACCAAAGACCAATTTGAGCATTCATGAATGTAAGAAAGTGAATAGTTGGGTGTGTATCCATAATATTAATTAAAATAGTTTTGAGGTAACAGAATGGTGGAAGCAACACACCAACAGTTAAGCACACATTGCATGGCAATACAACTTTATTTTCTGAACTATCTATTATATCTACAGGCAGGCTTGTCACTATGGGAAAATCTACTCATTTTATCTTGGATTTTTATTCTAATAGATAGGATACTTTAGAAGAAAATGCTCAACCGTATTCTACAGCTGCCAGATGGTGCGCCGAATTTAAACGCGGAAGAACATCCATCAAAGACGACCCTCGGCCGGGTGGCCCAACAACGGCAGCGACCGAAGAAATGGTAAAAAAGGTCAAAAACAACGTTTTAGCAGATAGTCGCGTCGCGTTACGTTTATAGCCAAGAAACAAATATTGCAAACGGTAGTGTTCATAGCATTTTACGTGTACGTTTGACGATAAAGAAAATACCCGCATGCTGGATCCCCACAATGCTTACCGATGCTTAAAACCAAACCAGGCTGAACATTTCTATTATAATACGATCGCGACAGGTTTTTAGCTCGATTTGCAACCATAGACGAAACGCGGCTTTACAATTCCGATCCAGAAACAAAAGTACAGTCTATGACTTGGAGGAGACCATCATCTTCAACCCCTAAAACATTCAAGGCGAGTCTTATTATATAATAAGATAACTTATTATATCTGATACCAATTGTATATGAAAATGCAAATTACATAGTTTTACCTACTTGTGCCCTACAGTAAATCATAAATATTTTTTTCCAGAAAAACCCACTTATTATTGTGTTGTATTCTTAACAGATCTAAAATAAATGATATTATTCTCTATGAATAGTAGGTGAACAAATGATCCAATGATAGAAAAATCAATTTTATGCAAAGCTAATGCCGATTAACACAGTAAACTTTTAAGCTTGTTGTTTTACTTCAGTATTTGTGTCTCGTTTTAGCATATACCTCTTGAATGTCAGGTTTGTGTCACCTCAATACTGAGGCTTAACTCATCATAATATCGTTCCATGTTGGGCCTTGAGCGCTCTAGTGTCTTAGTACGGGATATGATCTGATATTAAATGGAGATCTGTTTATAGTAGAACTGCAAATATTTAAATTAATATATATATTTGTTAGGACTGGAACAATTGGTCTGTTGTGGACCCTAGAGTTCATATACTTAATTCGTTTGTGAATATTATGTTTTTGTATGTGCATTAGTAATTTAAATGAAAAACAGTCCCAACTTTTACTTTTAAAACTTTAATATTTTAGCAGTATATTTTTATTTAGAAAATTTAAAAATGTACTGTACCTTCTGATATCTCACAGATTTATATGGGTATTAAATATTTTCATTTTGAATGAAAACGTATTTTGTTAATTAACAGTTTCAAAATCTTTGTATGATATTATTAGCATTATCATCACAACTTCTCATGAATCTGACTTAGGCCTCGCTTAACTCTCGTCTCGATTTTCTTAGTTTTAGGCTGTTTTGCCTGAATACACTGACAGAATTTAAGGTGACTGCGTAGCGCCCCACAATCTACGCACGCCACGGTATTGCATACAAAAATCCGCGGCGCGTTTGCATATTTTTAAACATCTTATATAATAAAAGAGTCTTTTCCGTTTGAAATAAAACATAGGACTAATTTCAAAAAAATCTAACTAATATTTTAAATGCATTTCAAATGCATCTAAATCTCAATTTTAAAAGTGCTCACTTTGATATTTTTTTTTGTTACAAAATTAATAAATCATGTAACTGTAATTGACAAATTAAAGTCAATAACTTGAAGCATCGGATCACCAAGATCACATTCACATGTTTTGTATCTTCTGAGAATAATCGAGATCCTACCAACACTGTAGCCAGACACAAAAAGGGGAATATAAATGTAAACCGCCTTCAAAAGCCTTAAAATAATTAATGACCGAGTTGTTTGTAGAGGCTGCACTAGCTAAAGATATGCCAGATGTGAAATTTTCGTAATTTAACATTATTTTTGACTCGATATTATCTTGAGTTTGGTTATCTTTTTTGTGTTCATTGCTTTCGTTATTCTATATTTTTAATTTGCCTTGATTTAGCTGCCATCGACTCTAAAAACAACTAATTAATATTTTTAAGATTTTTGAATTTAAAAAAAAATGTTTTTATTCAACATTTTTTTTAGTTATTAATATTTAAATTTCATAATTCATATTACTTTCACTTGTGGTTTAAAATAATTGTAATTATGTGTATACATCTGGTCAGACGGCCTATGCTTTTTATAAAATCGACAAAACCTTGAAGGAAATAATGAGATTATGAACTGTCTTCTGACAAACTCGCACAGCATATAAGTCAAATAGTGCAATTTGAACATTGCTTATTACAATTAAAATCATTTATACACAGCTAGAGTGCATCTAATGACAATTTCAATAAACACAAACAGCCCTAAGATATTTTATTATCCAGTTCCGGTGCCTACCTTTCGGCTCCATCATCAGATCACGTCCATGGTACCATTTCGGTCAGAACCATTTATTTAAATATGCTTCATCATAGTTGCATAACTATCTTAAATTAAATATTTTATTCCCACATGTGAAATACTAGTCATTGAGAAATTCCAATGGTTGTTTCTGGTCTTTTTAATCAGTTCCACTAAATTATTCTTTTTGAATGCAAATACTTGACTCTATGAAAAGAAAATCACTATATGTATGCCTATAATATTTGAGGATTTTCCTTAATTCTCCATGGAGCCAATCATCAGAACTTTATTTTGGAAAAAATGGGACTTATCTGGAAGTAATTGTTTCAAATAAAAAAAGGATTTTCCAAATCCATTTATAAATGGCAAGAGTTCTGAGGTGAAAAATGTTAAAAAAAAAAGAATCAAATTGAAAATCTACTTTTGTTTTTAAATCGGTTTCATTATATACATTATTACTAACGAGTTTAGTGAAGTGTGAAAAAACATTCAAATTCAGGTGAATACATACATTTACAATATGTACATGTGTTTTATATCAATATATTAAATATTTTCTTAATGTTCATAATAAATTTATTGTACAGTATTTAATATGTAAAATTAAGGTATCTAATTGAAATAACTAATATTAGCAGAAATGTTTATTTCAGAAATCACAGAATGTATTTAACACCAAACTTAAATAGTTTTAAATAATAAAGAAATAAACCTGGAAGATATTGTCAGAACCATCAAGTCGATTTATATTAATTTTATAAATTAATATTAACAATGAATTAATACTTTGTAATCTCAAAAGTATTCTACAATAAATTCCATGACTCTCTGATTTTCAACTTTGTACTAAAACTCATGAAATAAAAATATACAAATTTACTTTTTAAAAGGTTGAGTATGTGCGTTCATTCTGCAGTGCACGTCCATTCCGTTGATAGAACACAGAAACTCAAGGGATAAATTAAATGGGAATGAATCCGAATGTAAACCAAAACTATGTTTTACAAGCATTATGTATACATAGAAAATACCTGATCTAATCTCTTTGTAGCTTACCCTCAAATCATTCGGATTATTAAATTAAGACTAAACTGTACACCAATCCAATATCTTTTAGGTTTACTGAAATTGGTTATAATATGAAATTGTTTGCCTTGAATAGTTCTTAATGAGCTGCATCAGGGCAATAGACAAAATAAATAGGCAGTCTTTGGCGTTTTTATTTTATTTAATAGTTAATAATTACACTACAGTATTGTTAAGGGGTTTAACATCGAAGCCATGTAGAGGCATTTAATATAGGCAGACCCTAATTTTATTATGAAATAAAACGAAAGGAAGAAAAGCAAAAAATCCTTCATTAACTCATCACAATACAAACACATTATCTAATTTAATGCCTTTTGCCTTGATTTTGCACAGAGAATGGCTAATTAATTTTCTGTAATTGTATATGAGTCTGACTCGCTCACAACCTAACCTAACCTAATGAAACTAGAAATAAATCATAAAATTAAGATTTAGGTTTAGCTTTAGAATCTTCTTCATCTTCTATGACTATAGTCTCTTCTATGCTATCTTCTAATTCCCAATCTTTCAATGTTACCTGTGTCAACTTATAAAATTTGCCATGTTTTCCGATACCTGCTTGAAACTTTTTTACTCCTTCTTTTAGATCTTCCAGAGCTTGAGTTTCATAACTGAACCATAAAGCTTCGTCCCTCATCCTTTCATCACTATTTTCGTCCAATTGTGAATTGATTGCGGCCAGTTTGTCCATTATTAAAGCACTTTGAGGGAATTTTATTAGAGATTTCGCTAATTTAACTGCTTCTCCTAGAGCTGTGCCAGTAGCAGTGAGTTTAGTCGCTAAACCTTTTGCGTGTGCTTCTTTTCCCGAGATAAGCCGGCCAGTTATGAGAAGATCTAAAGCCTGCGATAGTCCTATGAGTGACGTGAGTCTTCTAGATCCAGCCAAGCTTTGGGGTGATCCAAATCTTCTTCCGAGACAACCCAGCATAGCTGTGTCCTCGATCACTCTCAAGTCGCAGGCCAGTGCCAATTCAAAACCTTCACCTACTGCATACCCAGCCACTGCAGCAATTGTAGGCTTCTCGCAGAGAGGACGACGGCACAACCTAGATCCTGCATCTTGCAAACACATCCATCCTTTTTCTCCGAGTTCATCTATATCAAAGCCAGAGCAGAATGAACCACCTTCGCCATTAATGAGCAAAACTTTAGCTTCGGTATCAGCGTCAAAGTCGTCTATCGCTGTAGTCATCTCTCGCAAAGTAGCTTCATTTAAACTATTCCTTGTCTTTTGGCGATCAATATTGATGGTTGTAATGGCCCCATATTTCTCTACTACAATGTTTTTTCTAATTTGATCAGAGTTCTCAACACCTTTATCATCATCGACATTTTTTACTTCATTAGCGTTTGCAGTACTAAATCTTGCAATTGGTAGTAATCTTTGAGAAATAAGTTTACGAAATAGAAATCTCATTTTATTAATAAGAGTACTTTTCTGTTCTGTAAATGATCAATATAAATCAATCGAACCCAGAATTGTTGAGTACAGATTAACGTAAACAATAATTACTGAGACTAGATAGCCTCTGACAAGACGAGAAGCAAAACCATTAAGCGCCAAGCTATCTTTGTCTTGTGATTACTACAAAAAAAAAAAAAATATTAAATATATACGTATTAATCATTCATTAATTTTTCGATTAAAATTTTTCTAAAATAAATATGAAATACCACACTCACAAAATACAGATGTGAAGTGACAGCTTCCGCTGTTATTTTTCGTCCAGCGAGTGAGAGTTCCGGCGGTCCACTATCCTTTATCATTTTACTAGACTACAATAACAACATTCCCTTCCATCAGATATTCTTCTCCTTCCCAAGAGACTTGTGATTCCTCTGGGGTTGCGAGTGTCATGAGTGACAGTGACCGCCTGCTATTCGATGACTTGAACATTCGCTTGTTTCTCAAAAACACTATAGGATAATAAATAAAAAAAATTGCAAAATACGACTACCCTGCCAAAAAACAAACTAAAAAGTAAAAGAACTGAGTTATACTATTACAACATGGTCAGATGGCTACATTATAATATACGACTATTGGGTCCGTTATTACACATAACCAGTAAAATGAAAACTACCGAAGCTACAACTGTGGAATGAGCGCTAGTGTAGCCACTCACCGAAATGGAATCCGCACTTATACCGCAAGTCCTTTAATGTGAAAACTGCCGTTACACTATAAATGATAGTTTGGAATCTATCGTTTATCATGTACCAAAAAGGAATGTGATAACAAAGAAGAGATTGACTACTTTAGCGTTATAGCGTGTTGTTACACATAATTAGCGTAGGATGGACGCAATAGGAGCCCGGGCAGAAGTAAAAAAAAAAAAGGTAAATATATGACCTACACAGGCACACAGCATTCGATGCTTACTTACGACTCCCTTCTGCAAACATATTAGGTTGGGAAATAAGTTTTTTCATATTTTATAAGTAAAAAGTTGCAATGAAATCTTTTTGGTTGTAGTATATGTACCTGGTTAATTTTGATGCCATTAAATAGAAAACATTTAAAAAAAAGAAAAAAAAGTGAAAACGGATTCTCGCTATTTTTCTATTATTTTTGTGTCCACCAAAAAGAATGAATTTAACTTAAAAATACGATAAATTTTGAGGTTTTATTGTATATATAAAAAAAAAAAAAACCAAATAATGCGAGACAAGCCGCGAAAAAATTTTGTGACATTTATGGACCTGATGCAGTGTAGGCAAGAATAGCACAAAACTTGTTCAAGCGTTTCCAGTCCAGTGATTTCGATATTCAATATTAAAGATGAACCTCGCTCTGGTTGACCTGTTTCGGAAAAAGTCGATGCCATTTTGGAAAAAGTAGAGCAAGATCGACGTATTAGTTCTTACAACATAATTGAAGAGCTAGGGGAAAATAGTGTCGATCCATTTGAAAAAAAATGGATATACAAAAAAGCTCAATACTTGGGTCCCACACAAGTTCACTCAAAAAATCTAATGAATATTTATACTTATAGGCGATTTTCTATTGAAACATAATGAAACCGAATCATCTTTGAACAGATTAATAACGGGTTGATGAAAAATGTATCACCTACGACAAGAACGTATGAAAAATATTATATTCAAAGGGCAAGTAAGGTCTACAAACTATAAAGAAACTTGCATTAATTAACAATAAGTCGATGCTTTGTGTATGGTGGAATTGGAGGGCATTATCTATTACGAGCTTTTATCTCAGCGTAAAACCATCAATTCCGATCTTTACTGCCAAAATGCTGATGAGACTAGCAAAAAGTAGAGAAAAAAAACGGTCATAATTGATCAACAGGCAGAGTATGGTTTTTCATCATAATAACGCCAGACCACACACATTTTAGCCACTCAGCAAATATTGAAAGACTTTGATTGGGAAATGTTATTGCATCTACCATATACTTCTGACTTTGCACCATCTCATATTTTCATCTGTTTCGGTCTCTTCAGAATTCTTTAGGTAGTGTTAGGTTGACATCAAGAGAGTACTGTTAAAACTGCTTGTAGCAATTTTTTGATCAGAAGTTCTAAAATTTCTACAGCAATGGGATTACGTTACAAAATGACAAGTTGTTGAAAAAAAGACATGCATGTATTATAATTAAATATAAATAAAATACGATATAAAGTATTTTGAATTTTTATATGAAATACTAAAAATCTTTTTCCGATCACCACGATCTTATATGTAACTAATATGGAATTATAATGTCACGAAATAACCGAGTGACACATGGAAATATAATGGCATGACTGTTATTGGGAGCGGAAAAGGAAGAGTATATTTTGTTGTGTGTCGTTTTGCATGGTTTTCTCTGATGCCGCTTTGAGTTTAGGTTGACTAATTCGCGGCTACCTATTTTTACTTAAAATGCCATTGTTAAAAGTGTTTTAGAAGGGCAATTATGTATCCATCAATGCGCGTAAATCAACCTGTAAAGTCTGTGTCACGTCCGTCAATAGTGTCAATTGTCAATCCGAGTTTGTGAAGTCGTTTCGTATGCAAAAGCTGGTTGTATACTGTTTAGATTTCCGGACAAATAATGTAGAGACACGTGTACATTTTAAAATTGTCTTTAATTACCGTACATTCTGATACTTTTTATTAATATAAAAGCCATAAACCTTCAGTAGTTATTCTACAAGCATATTTTGAATTGTTCTATAAAGGGTAGTTCTTTATTGTCATTTTTGTCCCTGCAGTACAGAACTACGTAAATTCATTGGATTCAGTACAAAACTATCACAAAATGTCCGAGTTTAAAGATTGGTTCGACAGCATACCGTTCTTCACAAGATATTGGTTAACTTTTACGATAGTCGTTAGCTTAGTAGGACGTTTTGGTATCATTAATTATTACAACTTGGTATTAGATTATTACCCATTCGTGCACAGATTTCAAGTAAGTTTTTATTGTTTTTCTATTTATTTATCAGTGCTTTTGCATAAATTCTGTTATTGCGCCATTTTTATGACAATGACAAGTCGTAAATATTGTTCGTACTGACACTAAATATGAAATATTAGTAAACAAATATTTTTGGCATAGCAATAAAAAGGTATTGGTTTTACATAGTACGAAATTTACCATTTTTAGATTCTAGTAATGAGTTACTATTGTTGGGGTCTGCCATTTCCACATTATATATAAAATGACTGTTTTCATTTTTTGTCAAAACGGGACATTGAAAAAAAATCTGCAACTGTATCATGAAAAAAAAAACACTGCTTGTTTTGTATGTTACATGAAGTAACGTATGAAACAAACAGTGTTGATAATGAAGACTGATGTCAGAAGAAAAATGCTTTTGAAACGGCTTACGCTGGGTAAATCATAAGAGATGTATGTATTTTTGTTGGTGTATAATTCAATTAAAAATCACGTTTTCTTGACCTTTACTTGAAAATGGGACAATTCAGCGTCCCGAAGCCTTTCTCGGAGACATCGGGATGGACTAACAAAAAAAGCGACAGTCCTGTTTAAGATCGAACATATGGTCACTTTAATTATATATGGTGGTAGATGGTATTTTTGTGTCTAGTATTATGAAAAAAACGTTATAAATTTCTAATACGTTAATTAATTATAAGTTAATTGATTTGTAATTACATCACACTAGCTTAGTGTATGTGTATTACACCCTTACAAAATGGTTATCTGGTATGTTGTATTTTATCATTATAATATGAAGAAAAACACTGGTATAACAACTATAATCACATTAATTACAACTTATTGTATTTATTGTACCACAATCAAATACTACATAACATTAATAGATCTACATATATATACCTAAGGTATAGTTAAGCATTGTTTTTCAAATATGGCGCCCTATCACAGCTTTGTTTTATTATCCAATAAGTCCGGCTACAGGATTCCATTTCCTGATCAACTGTTATTTCCTGTACAACTATTCCCAAAGGCTAGAAACTGGAACATTTGCTGGGAAACCTGCAGACTATTTCTATATGTTGTTCTTTAACTGGTTTTGCTGTGTGGTTATTGGATTTCTGGTGAATTTACCTGTGAGTATCCAAATTCTTATTAGATTTATAAAAATTGTTACACAATAATTCTTTGATATTAAATGTAACAATCAAGTTTGTTATGATACGATACAAAATTAGAAAATGGCAAGGAAGGTAATATAAAAGAAAAAATTTGACTCTAGCTTTTGACATTGTCTGCCTTGCAATTCTACAATTTAGAAATAAGTTGACTAAATTAAATTTTTAAAACTAATACCGAATCTTTTATTCTATTAGAGCTTGAATCAACTGTAAATTTCTATTAAAATGTTTGATTAAAATTCAGAATATCTTCGTTTCATAGGTTATAATATAACAGTTGAAATATTTCATAACATCTAAAGAATTTAAAGTTTTTTAATAGTACCACTTTTTTTTTATTACCACTCATTCATACAGCAGTTGTTCTTCAAGAAGAACTAGCAAGAAGCTTGAGGGTAGCAATTTTTAAACCAAAAGTATATAGAAATACAATTACATATAAAATTATTGCAAGAAAAACCTGTAGGAAGTTGAGTTTGTTATGTCCAGTTATCCTCTACATATTCAGAGATTGTATAATACTTTGTGCAAAGTGTTTGTTTAATAAAGATTTAATTTATATAAGGGTAATTTTTCTATATCCTCAGGAATTTTATTGAACATGCAGACAAATCCCCTAAATAAATTTGTGATCCGATGCAGTTGATTAACATGTAAACACAGTTTATTTTTATTTCTAGTATTAAAATTGTCTGTTGCTATTTTTATTAAACAAATCTAAATTTTTTGCTTACATATATTAAATTTTGGTAAATAAACTGTGATGTCACAATTAAAATTCCATTTTTTTTTTAAACTTACTTCTAAGAGGAGCATGAGGTCCCAGCTCATAATAGCGGGCTATCCCAATCCAGGATAGCCCGCTTTTGCAACATGAAAATTCTGTAAACATCTGCAGCATCCACCAAGCATCCACCAAGCTGTGGAAACAGCTGAAATAGACCAATCTGGCAGTTTGGATATTGGACAAATTTCTTATCTTTTTAATTTAAAATGCAGTAAAGCTAAGCCTTTTCCCCAACTCATTGATAAACAGAAAACTTTATTTTATTTTTCCTCAGAAATTACATAGAAATGTAACGTAGTATTAAGGAGAGGAAGAAATAGGAAAATTTGTAATATATTGTTGCATTTCAATATTTTAAAATAATTATAAGAAATGTATAATCAAAACTATTGGAAATCAATAAGATAATTTAAAAGTTACGAATACAAGATATATCAGCACAGAGAAGAATACGTTGTATGAAGTCAAATACCAATACAGTATTGAGTATAATTCAATAATTTGCTATTATACCCAATACCATATAAATGGAAATGATTTTTGAAGTTAAGACTAATTATTTTACATAAATTTCAGATTCTTATGGATCCGATGGTGTTGTCAGTACTGTACGTGTGGTGCCAACTTAACAAAGAAGTGATCGTGTCTTTCTGGTTCGGCACAAGGTTTAAGGCCATGTATTTGCCATGGGTTCTATTGGGCTTCAACATGATTATCAGCGGAGGGTTAGTCTTTTTTATCAATCAGTTAATATTATGTCAGCTGTTATATTACCTAAATCTTAATAGCTATTTTTAGATTAACCAGATCTTGATAGAGTGGACTTTGTGTAGCCTTCAAAGTCCACTCTATCAAGATCTGGTTAATCTAAAAATTTTGCTATTGTATAATAACATATGCATAGAAGTACAGAATTAACACACAATTTATAAATCTGCACCTCATACTGAGCACTGAGATGGAAGCCGGATGAATGGCAGACAATTATCAGTGTCTGTCCAATAGCCAAGTAGAAAAATATTGATTATCTCACTCTAGCTTGATATGTCCATCAATTTATGTCACACATAATTGATTAGCCTCGATTCTGATAGTCACATAAATAAATATGTTTTGCAAAACCTCTTATTATTTTTATTTTGTGATTTATGTCACAAAATAAACAACACACCCCATTTTGTGGGCCTAATATAGGATTCTATAGCACAATGATATTATTTTGTAAAATTCATTTTATCTATTCTTTAAAAATCTATTGATAGGGACTATCATTCCTATTTCAAACTGTTTGAATGTTTAGAAATGCACATAAATTAGATTTAAGCCTAAGCCAAAATTAATTCTAATTGCATTATGCCATTTTGTAGCAAGTTAATTTTGGAATAAAAAGTAAAATCATTTTCATTTCTTTTAATTTCAAAATGTCAATATATCATTTCTTTTTCAGGGGAATGATGGAGTTGTTAGGAATCTTGATAGGCCACTTAGCCTTTTTCCTACTGTTCAAGTACCCTCAGGAGTTCGGTGGGCCAGCTCTGCTCACTCCACCACCTTTCTTGTAAGTACAAGTAGTTAAGTTTTTTAGGAAAATTGTAAAGCATAAAGTCTAAGAGCAATAAAAAGTTACCTAGATGTTACATTAGGATTTGACTGGTGTACTAATTTTTATTAAAAGTTATCTTTAAAAACTATGCACATCAGACATCTAAAAAAAAAAGAAAATTGTCCTAGATAAAGATCATCTAACGATGTGACAATCTTTACTAACGGTTAGCTTTAAAAACTATTTCTAATACAAAACTATAGATGGCCAAGGAAAACTAGACTTTAATTTATTGGGATCTTGAATAAGTTCTTGCTGTTTCTTTTACAAAATAAAAGCTTTATTTAAATTATAAGGAACAAAAACATTTCATTCAAAGTATTGCCCGTCACTAGCGACCACTTTCTCCCATCTTTCTGGCAGTATATGAATTCCACGTCAGAAAAACAACATGTCTTTTGAGGCTATTCAAGAATCAATATATTTTTTAGCTTCTTAATAAGAATGAAAGCACTGCTCAGTTATGCCATGTGCCATCGAACAGAATAGGTGAAAATCAGAAGGGCTATGTCAGGTGAATATGACGGTGGGGTAAAACTTCTCATTGAAGCCTTTCCAGGTAGGTTTTCACTGGTTTTGCAACATGAGGCAGAGCATTGTAATGTAGCAAAATCACTTTGTTGTTTCTGCCTGTATAGCGGCCATTTTTCTTTTAAGGATCGACTTAAACACATCAGTTGCAGTCGATAGCGATCTCCTATGATAGTCTCATTCGGTTTGAGCAGCTCATAATAAATTATACTCTGCTGATCCCACCAAATACAGAGAAGCTTCGAACCATGGATATTTGGTTTTTCAGACGATATTGATGTATGGCTGAGCTTACCCCAAGATTTTCTATGCTTTGGATTATCATAGTGTATCCACTTTTCATCGTCAATCATGATGCGGTGCAAAAAACTTTTTCTTTTCTGTTGTTGAAGCAGTTCACACGTGAGAAAGTGCCATTCGACATCTCTCGGCTTCAATTCATATGGTACCCAATGTCCTTTGATTCATCTACTTGTAATGTTTTTCCAAGTTCTTTTAGCGTCTGACATCGGTCTTGATTGAGTAATTCCTCCAACTTTTCGTCTTCAAATTTTTTCAGTGCGCCAGAACGTTCTTTATCCTCAAGTTAAAAATCATTATTTTTGAAGCATCGAAACCAGTCTCTGCATGTCGTATCCGACAAAGCATTGTCACCATATTCTCTGTGCTTCAGCCGCAGATTTCTTTTGAATAAAATAGTGTAATAAAATTCCCCACAAATACACTTTATTTGGCACAAAAGTAGACATTTTCAGAACTAAGAAAAAATTACTTTGTTTACATTAAAGTGAACTACCTACACTGAAATTTAAGGTTAGATACACTACTGCCTTGCATGTGTGTTACCATTCAAAATTCCACAATCAGGGTACCGCTACTGCCATCTTTGAAAAAACAGCAAGAACTTATTCAAGGTCCCAATATTATATATTTATACTATTGGGACCTTGAATAATTTTTTGCTGTTTCTTCTATTATTTTATATATTTGTACTAGTACTTAGTAATAGTTAGAAATAAAGGATTAAATTGGGGCAAATGCTGTTACTTAGTAGTCTACTTTCCATATGCAGAAAAAGACTATTTCCTGACACGAGATACATGGGCGGTTTCGGAGCTGCGCCCCAAACGCGAGTGGCTCCTGGAAACGTATTCGGCAGGCACAACTGGGGCCGCGGGCAGGCTTTAGGCGGCAACTGAACCTGGATGTGTTAATCTGAAGCCGAAGAAACCTAGAGATCATATTTTAGATGTTTGAGGACTGTTCTGTGTTAAGGCATTTGGCAATGTTGCTGTGTCATTAAAGACCAACAATAAATATTTTGTTCTGTATCCTTTCTGAAACCTCTGCCAAAAAATCTTTTTAATTTTCTAATTGATATTTTAAACTGTCATTGAAATACAATTACATAGACAATGATTAAGAAATATATTTTTAAATTTTCATTGCTGGTAGATGAAATTGTTTGGGCCCCCGTATTTCACAATGCATAATTTAGTTCTCGAAATGGTGAAAACCATTACGACTCTGAAAATGAAGAATATTTTTTAAATTTTAAATCATAATATCGTATAAACATTTTCAGCAATCAAAAAGTAGTTTTTCATTTTTATTTTTCTTTGATTAAACATAATCGCCTCATAATTCGTTTTACATGGGCTCCGGGGAATAATGTTATCATAATTAAGGGTATGTATTGATTAAAGTCTACAAATATTTCTACATCTTGATATGAAGCGGTTTGGTTTGAATAATTGCCATCGTATATAAATGCTTTTTTTCATACTTATGGAATAATTGACTGTCATCATATATTAAAGCTCTTTCTCATGTTAACAAATTATACACTTTAATGCACATGCTTCATAATGTTATTGTAAAGACGTGTACTATTATACGTGTTCTTGTATGAGACTAAGGTTATGATAAGTTTTAATGCCATTAATTTTGTCAAGTGTAAAGCAACGGTAGACCAATGACAAACCTAGAGGTATTAAAAAGACAAAAATCGAAATGGATAGCTCACCATACAGATGAATGTAATTAATTTAACGAATGTAAGTTTAACATTGGTGATTATTTGATGTAGGGAAAATGTGTTAAGTGTTAGACAAAGGAAAAAAATATGGAATTAAAATGTAATTTTATGTATAAAAATGATGTGTAATGTTCAATACAATTTGATGTCATTTGTATATTCCTGGGGCACATTTTAAAACTGAACTATTGTAAAAAAAGACTTTTATACTCACAAAAACAAATATAGAAAACTCAATAAGTAAATGGGTAATTTTGCATATCACAATCACAATGATGGCGATGTACCATTTAATTACATGTCCTATAATAATATATTTTGGGACATATAAATTAGTCAATAGGTGAAGGATTAATAACTACTAAAACGAGCCAATATCTCAGGTATTACAAGCCCGAGTTTAAACAACGATTCTGTTATTAATAACTTTTTTATTCGGCTTAGAATTATTTACTAGTCTAATGAAAGAGAAAATATGTATTCAGACACATTTGTACATAAATGTTTTATTAAAAAGTACCTGTATGTATGTCGTTTTTATTAATAACCTACAACACCTAGCTTTTGTGGAATACTAGAAGTGGTTGGCGCACTTCATGAATGTGGCCACTTTGGAATTATTGAAATACTGTGAAACACCAGTTTTCCATCGGTTATGATTACTCATGTAAGTCCACTTCACTACAAATCCCGTACAGTGGTCACTTCCGATGGTTTTAAAAGCAGGTGTCGTTAAATGTGTTTCTATGAAATAAGTAATGTATTTGAAACATGAGCACTAAAGAGCTATGATATATTAAGATTTTGAGGTCGGCAAGAGCAATGTGTGCAGCAGTTACAATCGGCGTTAAATAGTGAAGCGCCATCTCGAGTCTCCATCAAACACTTCAAGATGAACATACTGGAAGGCCTGTTTCAACAGTCACTACAAATATTGTCATCCGTGTTCATAAAATGATAAAAGATGACAATCGATGCATTTGCCACATGATTCAGAGTACTGGATCCTCAACGTTGTATAAGATCTTACACACTGAATAAAAAATGAAAAACATTGTTTCTCATGGGCTTCACATCACCTTGCACACCACAAAAATAAGTGTGTAAGGATCAGTCGACAGATATTAAGGTTATTTAATAAACACCTTGTTGTTTGTCTTTTTGTAGAAAATACTGTTCCTCCTAAAATGTGAAACAGCGTCTTAATAAAATAGAAAGATTTAAATCTGGCAATTATAAGCAGTTACAAATAAGTGTAATGTTCAACTGTGATATTTTTCGATTCAAAGGTTCGGGGCTGATTTCACCACACGCCGTTAAATTTTAACAGATGGTAAAATATTCGACCACTGTCTCAACACTTACTCATACAATAGTAGACAACAGATTTGTGCGATTTATGGATTAAAATCAACACTTGAGACAAAATGGTAGATCTTGAATCATGAATTTTTGGAGAAAAGACTTAAGTGATAGTCAATAATGTTATTTTATTCACAAAGAGATGGGTATAAATAATAAGGTGCAGCTTTTAGGCAAACTATCAGATTTGCATTATTTAGCCGTTTTAATAGTGAAGTAAATTTACTTGTAACATGAAAATAGCTACTGTTTGATTACTATGTAATTATAATGGTGTCAATTTCTATGGGTTATGAGCATAACAATTTGATTAAATAAAAACAATTTACATTCACATACTTTATTCTACAATTTGTATATTAATTTTTTTAATGGGAGCCTTTATTATCCGGCTCGTTACCATACTGACTCTGCCAGAATTTAATATAATCAAGTTTTCGTTGTTCACGGCGTTTGAAATATTCAGGATACTGTGCTTTCTCCAAGGGGTGCCAATAGTCCATCACCCAATCTGGAGGCTCCACTTCACGTGCGTGGGCTACACCACCAACACTAGTCGGAACTGTAAGAGTGAAATAATGTATTGCTAATTCAGTCTTTAGTCCATCCACATTAATAAGGCTTTACTGTATTTTTATATTGACTTTTATAGTATGGATACAAGAATTAGTCTTTTCTCGAATTGGTATATTGTACCATTTTTAGACTGCTTGTAGTTAAATTCTATTAAAATTAGATAATAATGGAAAATTAAGACAGAATGAATACTTAGGACTACCTTACTAATAACACTACATGCATTTAAACTTTTATATGGCCAATAATATAAATTAGTTTAGCTATAAAATGCATAAAAAAATGTGTGACAATTCCATCGGTGTGGCTATAATATCTATTCATTATATCAGTACGAATTTAACCATCAATGTACTTCCTTACAATATGTAAACATTTTTATCAGTTTCCAGTCTGAAAAACTATTCACATAAAATACTATTGTGCTATTTCTCTTTCTCATTCGCATTAAAGAATATTAATTCAGTAATTAGTTTAATCAATTAGTGTAATAATCAACGAAAGCATCAACAATTGGTTTTATACCCCTTAAAAATGTAAATGCTATAATTCGTAGGAAATAAAGGATGTAATTTTGGAACTGTTATTATAATGTTAATTATAGAAGCCAACTATGTTTTCCACGTTCACATTTCTCACAAATCACTGACACAAGTTCACATTTTATATGAAAATTTCATTGATTGACATTAAAATATGCATGATTGCTTTGATACACATAAATCCGGATAAAAACATCATTTGTGGCGCAAATCATTTAAGATGTCATCTAATATTAATTATGAATAATAATATTGATAAAAATGCATCAATATTGATTATCCAAAGCAAGTATAATAAATTTTTTGGGACATAGTTTTCTACTTTCAATATATATATATATATATATATATATATATATATATACTATTTTCCCATAAAAAATTAAGTTGAAGTTACTGTTATCAATGGGTAGTCTTTATAAGTAACGCCTTAAATGAAGTCAGAGTTTGGTCACTATATTTAAAAGAATTTATCAGTGGGTTATACCAAAATAGACTATATTTTTACAATAGTCATACACTAGTTACATTCACTTATACAATTACTGAATATATACCAAAATATATACCACCGACACATATCTTGTAAAATGATAAAGTGTAACATAAATAATGGTCAGTTGAAGCAACATAAACTAGACAATAAATTCATTTTGTTTTTTCACCTTACAACCTGTCACATGTCTCAAAGAATAATTCGAAAAACTTGGATTCCAGTCACTACAATGTAAAATATGCAATTATTTTACACTGTAACTAGCTGGCCTGGTAGACGTAGTTCTGCTCTTTCTTCTGGATGATTTTCCCACAGAATTAACGCCTGCAGCTTTACTAACATGGAATTAGAATTATGTCTTCATCTTTTTTACTAATTAATATCAATGTCTATTTCGGTCACGCTTTTGAATCAGACTTAATTACTACAATCGTTTTCGACTCCAATCCCATTCTCAATTTCAGTCTCAGTTCAAAAGCATTATGACGAAATAATAAAGTATATTCATCCTTTGAATCGTGAATTTGTTGAATCTTTGGGCGAATTATTAAGACATGAGTTTATACAAAAAATTCCTTACAATAAAGCACTTTAATTTTTCTCCTTCAATTTTTTTTCCTATTAACCCTATTCTATTACATCCATTAAAAAAAATAAATTATATTGGTCTAGTTATTCTCAAGTAATGAACTTCCCAATAAATAGCATTTTATTTTTATTTATGTTGATAAATTGTCAGCGTCATTGTTATTGTATTAGGTACTGTTATTTCTGGCTGGCTTAGGTTTTTTTAACTTTACCACATTGAAATTAATTTCTTATAAGAAAACTTTTGAGTACAATTTTGAATAATGTTTGACACATTGTTCAAAATTATAATTAAATCACATCATACTTAATTTACATTTCTTATTAATAATTTTATAACAATCTTATAAACAAACTGGTCAAATATCAACCACACTTGCATAGAGGGTTCTTGCTACAATTCATCACATTAGCTATGTATTTTTATCATACACAAAGGAGGTGGATAAAGATTAACTTTTTTTGTTCATTGGCCAATTTATAATACATTATTTTTTAGTTTTAAGACTAAATTGATCTTACACAGTATTTCATGGTTTATTTTCATTAACTATAACTACCCTATGACTTTTATAAAGGCATAGCAATTTACCAGTGATTTTTGGATGATTTATTTAAATTTTAAAGGATCTAGTTTTCGTTTCTAATCACGTGTAATACAAGGAAGAAACATTTTGTTACGTCTATGACTTACATTTCCTGGTTACAGGGTGTTGTATTTGAAAAAGTTCATCTTCACCTTCTTGTACTAATTTCTCAGCAGTATTTGGATCGACACACCTATTCTTGTCAAATCTATCGCGTAGCAATACAGCTTGGTATCGGTAGCAATGACTGAAAATTGAATTATAAAAAGTTGACGTTTTTCTTTCTCTAAAATAGCTTAAAGTGACTTATGTACTCTACGAAATAGCATTATTTTAAGATTGACCACTGAACCTAACAATATATTATGGACCACAATAAATTATAAGTTATTGTGCGAAAACGGTACAGAGTAATTTCAAAAAAAGTCAATACATAAAATTTATGCGCCTGAAATCAATTTCGGTAATATAGTATAAAACGTATACAAACATTAAAATTAAATTAATTCAATTACGTAATAAAACTTAAGTGAGGGTATTTATATTACAAAGAAACTTATATTTACCGTCGGTCATAAAATGCTTCCAAATTGCGAAGCCCTTTTTTGTAAAGTCTTCTAACACGTTGGCAATGAGTAGTAAACTCGAGCAGTGGAAGATTTGCCATTTTTGCTACATCGATAATTTGACAATTCGAGGAGCCTTTGACATTTCTAATTAGTTTTCTATTGATCACAAAGCTGTTGACTATCAATCAATATTTTTTTCGTTCAAGAACCATAACCTTATAAAAAAAAACACTACAATTTATTGTATTGTCTATGCATTCTCTTGTCGTTGCTTTTAAAATACACATGGTTAAAGAATTAAATCGTTTATTCGAAATTCAAAAAAATAATTTAAATTTGATAAGCGCAATGTTCCATCTCCGTGTACTATGAATGTAATAGATGATTCTTATGAATATAAATTTCTTCGATTTCTACGGATACAAAAGTTTTCTAAATAGAAAAGAAATAAAAAAATATATATTATATATCTATATTAATAACAAAATAAAAATTAATCAAATTCAATTATATCGATGAAAGATGAGAAAACTTAAACTCAGCAGTTTATTTCACTTTTTATAAATTTGTGCCTGATTTTTGATGACCCAGTTGATGATAGTTTTGATGGATATGGCACCATTAATTGAAATTTCTGTATATGATAGAAATACGATCCCATATGAATTTAATTGATACTTATTAAAACCATTGACCTTTTGTCGCAATCTTTTGTACATACCTATTATAAATCGATTTATATAGTAAGTACATCTAAAGCTGTCATTTAACATTTATTTTATACATATCAATTTTAAAAATGTTTTTCTTATATAAGCATTTTTATTAAATAAGTATTTATTGCACATGTCACTAATAATATATGTAATTCAAAAATATTGTATTAAAATTGATAGTTACACGTTTAGAATTTTTCTCCTAGTGAAATATTGGGTTGCTCTTTTCGACAAATGGCGTATTGCGATGATTTTGTTTTGTAAATTAATTTATCATTTCGTGAATATTATTGCAAGTTTATCAAATACACACACCGCTTAGCTTTTAGACACCTTCATACAGATAGCCGTTGTTCACTAAACATTAGCTCTAATGATTTTATGATAATATCTCAGCCCATTATTTTCTTTTAATCGCTAGAAAATTCATCAAATTGTGCAGTGATATAATAAGGAAAATGTAGTAAAGCTTTTAACTTTCAAATAGACGTCATGACATTTCACAGGTAAATATATTATTCATGAGTATAAGTGAACTAAAGCCAAAATTAAATAAAACTATTCTATTACTCCCAATAAATCTATTTTTGTTAGTTTAAGCGAGAGTAATCTATGTTATCAATAAGATGGTATTAAAATAGTATAATGCTTTCTTATTTTATACATGCGTGTAGTTCAAATAATATATTTATTACATTTAAAAAAATATAATGCAATTAAGTTATATATTAACAATATTATATTATTTCGCTTTTAAAGATTTTCAATATGTTTGTTGCATACATAGGTAAACTTACCGAATAACAATCAGTTTAATTAAACGACTAAGAACAATTGTAATCATATAGAAAAATATAATATTTCCAAAATTAATAACATATCTTTTTTTTTACAATAATGTTTCTTGTATATTGATATAATACAATTAAGGGAACATCCAATAATTATGTTACCTCACAACGATAAGGGAGCAGCCCTATAAAATCTTATCAAATCTCAATTAAACTGAGAGGGGTCTTATTAAAATACTGACATCAACATTCAAAGAATGTATAGTATTAAATAAACAATAAAAAATATTGAAATTTTCTTATACTGAGAAAAATTATTAAATTTTTCTTTAACCAGAACAGAGTAATGTTCGTTGTTCGTTACTTTGTACGGAGCCTAAATTTTATCAAATTTAAATAAATTCGTTGTATCGTTTTTCTGGTGTATAAAAATAAATTTAGTCTTTTAACAACTTTAGCTTAAATGTCATGGGGGTGACATTTAAGCTAAAGTTGTTAAAACTTTAGCTTAAATGTCACCCAGATAAATGTCACCAATACACAGGGCGCAAGTCAAATCCATTCGAACAATCCCTTTGTATTGACTATGTTGTTATAGATCAAGGTGTTCATCTTGTACCGGACCACCAGACGAACAGCCGAAAGATAATTTTTAGCTATATATATGTCTATAAAAGCAAATCTTATATTCGAATCTCACGGTGATCACATTGAAGTCTATAGGTATATTTTTATTTGTTCTATCACTCGTTGTATTATATCCTTGTACGACATAATCCGAATGCAGCATAACGGCTGATATAGATCATAAACGAGGAATTCGCTGAAAAACAAAATAATCGTTTGATAAGTTTTATTCCGTTATTGCTTTACCATTTTATTATTCCATGCGAACACAATCATTCGTGCGCTACGCTATAAAAGATATCTTTGGACGGCGTCACATTTTCAGATTTGTCAGTCCTTGTCTTAGATCTTCATCACCTTTCATGTGAGGTATATTTAGCAAATAAAATTTTATTAAAGCTCACTATGACGGTTTGTAATTCATGTCTGTTTCTTTAGAATAAAAGTAGCATAGAAGGTGTGATAAAATAGCGACACGCTCCTTTCTATTGAAAAGCACGTCCCTGACAAGGGTTATACATTTTTTTCATATTTATAAAAAAAGTCTAATGATGTGCCTTACCATAAATTATAAACAATTTTTGCACTTTGTTTTTACCATAATTCAACAAGATACGAAAATAAATTATGCAAATCAGATATCTTTCTGTTTGTTTGGGGTAATCTCCGAAATGGCGAATAAATGGTAATTAAAGAACATGGCTCTGCTCCCATATATTATTTGCCTAAGCACCAGGAATGATGAAAAATTGCTTCTTACATTCCAAATAAAGATTATATATACCCTAATATTTAGTTAGAACAGTGTAGCGGACACTTCTGACAATTTATTCATTAGCAAAATTCTATGTTTTCAGTTATAATACAGATCAAACTTGTTCCACAAAATCCCTGGAATTTCATATAAATAAATTTATAGCTACTTTAATCATAATAACAATAATACATAATTTTAGCTTATTTAAGCAATTTCAATCTTAATAATTCTCATATTAAAAACATAAGTATGACATTTTAAAATATTATTCTCGTACTTTCTACCTATAGAGACACCTAGAGATTGCCGTAATATATCACAGCATTTAATATCTGTAATTTACTAAGTGTGGAAATACGTTAAAATGATTCCAGTGTAATTTTAGTAATCGATGGGGTTCAGTCGTGTTGCGATTTAGTTTGGGTTGGCAGTACAAAAACGGCCCAGTTCGACCGATAAGAAAAGACAATCTCATACAATACAGATATAAATTAACAGATATCGCTGTTGCGTTTCGTCCAGTGAGTGAAAGATTCGATGGCTCCCTTCCCCTTCATAGCCACACTTCTCTTCCATCATTTCACTCCCCTTTCCATCTCCACACTTCTCCTTCTATCAGATATCCTATTCCTATCCAAGAGATTAGCAATGCGCTGGTGACTCCTCTCGAGTTGTGAGTATCATGGGCGGTGGATTACTTTCTGGTGGCTCGTATGCCCGTTTGTCCATCTACAACGCTAAAAAAAAATATAGTATGCTCTGTTAAATTCAGTTAAAAGAAAAATATCTCGAAATTGTTCATTCAGTAATACAATTAAAATTTCTGGAGGGTAATAAAATAACGCTGTCGGATACGAAGAGATTACATATAATGTACTTACATTAATTTACAGATATCACTTGCACAGAAAAATCTTAAGACAAATCTATTTTAGATTACTAAATTCTTATAAACCGACACAAATAAAAAAATACGCCTGCGGATACTGCAAAGAAATGAAATAACACAGCTTTGATCGGTTCTACAAATGTAAAATATTTAATATTATTATGTGATCATGTTTACTTTTAGTTTAGTAGAACATTTATTGGTGAAGAATGTCATATTTTGTCACCTCTGTGTGATTGGATTCTTACCAAATCTGTCACCGATTACTTAAATTTATTTACCAGGATTTCAAAAACTCAATCGAAAATAATTAAAACAATAAATGTATTGTACAAAGACAATGAAAAATCGATATAAAATAATGTCATCATTATTCTTTAAATAGTAAAATCAACGATATTTGTTTCATGTTTACATTTTATCGACCCAACCATTTTTATTTTATAGGTTATACTCAATTTTAATTCAATAGTTTCAGCTATTATAGCGCTAGATTTCATGTGTGTTCAATATAACATAAGCTGAAACAGAAGTGTCTTTTATATTTTAAACATATAAAACAAGCTGAACAATTTTGTACATCATAAATGTGAACTCCTTCGTTGTTGAAACTTAGCAATTCCTTTTGCTGAGGGGTAGATTATCTGCTGGAGTATGAAACAGGAGCCTTTTTCTCAGAAAAAAAAGTATAAAATCAGAAAAATCGTAACGATACCGTCCTCAATTTTTTTTCTTAATTACTTTTCACTCTTAATTAAGGGTGAAATGTAATTATTTTGTAACCTTCACTGAGTAACTACTCAGTGTAGTTTTTATATTTGACATTAGTTTTCTGATGAAAACTCCTATTCTAATAACGAGGCTGACAGGCGAAGACGCAGGTTGCACTGCATAACACCGATCTACTCTAAATGAAGATATTGTCTTAATGTCCATGCTGGTTCGAAATAAGTTGGCAATTTCATCTATCTTAGAATTCTTTATACTTTGAATCCAAAATCGACTGATATTACAATTGGCACATGAATTGAAAAATGCTCAGTCATGGTGGAGACCTTGGCTCAAAACTTATTCAAAATTAAAAAATCCAAACATAAAAGAATATTACGAAATTCAAGGTTACAAAACAATTCAAATGGAATGGTAGGCTTCAACTATTATTCATAAATGGTGGCCTTGTAACAGATGTGCACGTGAACATCAAAGTCTGGAAAAATACTCATTTGCTTGTTAAGAATTTGAATTTATAACTCTTTAAATTCAATAAGAAAGTAATTTGAAAACAGTTTTTAAACTTTTTAATTTATCTATTAATCCAATTAACGGGAAATGTCCATCGATATTCTAAAATGAATTATCTTTTACAAATCTTCAAAGTAGAATCAAAAATATTAAAAAAAAACATCAGGAAAATACAGAAAATGAAAACGCTAGATGACTTTATAATATATTGTTGCGAACTGCAGTCGTAAAGATAATAATAAAACACGAAATTGGCAGAAAACCCAAGTAAATAGCAGAATATGGTTCAGCTTGTTTATCTCAAAGTAAGGAGACATAATTTTTAACTTCCCGCTAAGAAAATTGAAAATTTTCTAAAATTTTCGGGAAGTTATTGGTTTCACCCCATTTTGCAAAAACCGAGTTCTCATCAGATCTCGACGTTCTGAGGGTCTAGGAAGCTTTCCTGATCATCTCTGAGATGATGTCCGTATGGCTGTGTGGATGTGTATGTGTGTGTATGTGTGGGTGTATGTAAACCTCTTATAACTTTTAAACGGCTTCACCGAATCGAGCCCACTAAACGGCGTCCCAAAGAGTTTCACGAAATTTAGATTTCCTGAAAGTTTGGGGCGATTTGGACAAGTAGATTTTGATAAATTTTCAATAAACTAAGAAATAAAAATTTTCAAAAGTGGTTTTTTCAAAATAACTTTAAAATGCCTTGACCGATCAATTCCAAAATCTAATCAGCTCTTAACCACACGTCGATTTCCGCAAACCGAGTCAAATCAGTTGATTCGTTAGTGAGAAATCGTTGTCGAAAGAAATCGAAAAAAAAAAAAAACAGTTTTTGGAATAACTACCAAACGGCTTGACCGATCGATTTCAAATTCTAACCAGCTCTTGACCCTGTAAAAACACGTCGATTGCCGCAAACCGGGTCAAAATCGGTTTATTCGTTTGCGAGGAATCGTTGTCGAAAGAAATCGAAACAAACCGTTTTTTTACCGGTTATCGTTATCAAGAAACAGTGACAGTGGCGTGACCTGGCATGGCATGGTGATTTGCGTGTATGGTTAATCGATGATGATTAACCATGCAAAAATTAGCCTGGTATAAATTATTTAATTTTTTTTTTAATTAACTTGTTCTCGTCGATATAGCGGGCTGTAGGTCACACCGGAAAAGTATGGCATTATGCTACCGCCCGCTTCTTTTTCCATGGACAATCAGAAAAAAAAAAACAAGAATTTATGTGGAACAAATCCTTCGACACTCGTAATTCATCCGACACGCTCGAAGAACGCGCACGCGATGGCACCGCCGGTTCCAGCGCTATGGCCATCGATGGCCATCTCTTCGTCATCAGGTAATCAGATCCCTGAAGAGTCGCCATACTGGTACAAATGACCTGGAATTTTGTCGCACCATCTTCCGGTTTAAGACTTGATAAGTTTTTATAAAGAAGATGGTCTGCTACAAGCAGTGGGATGTTAAATTAGTTGTTGTAAATGTTCCAATATAAATTTTCCGTACCTCAAAAGGAAATACAGGAATCCTTATAGCATCACTCGTGTGTCTATTTGTCCATCACAGCCAATTCGCTCCGAATCTACCGGACAAAAAGTGTAAAAAATAGTTCTTCATTTACTATAGATTATAGGAAAACCTATAAGAAGTCTATGATCATAAAACAACATTGTGGGTACAAAAATACGTTTGAAGTTGTTTTAATTGCCATAAAAGTATGGGTCAGATTTAAAATTTGGCAGATGACGCGAGCCCGACTCGCACTTTTTGACTTTTATTTCGAAACATTAATTACTTATTACCATAATCTTAAACGGTTTTTCAGTGAATTTTCGATAAAGTCGAATTTTTCGAATGTTATATTGCGTACGGAGAAAGAATTGATTAAATTGAAATTAAATAATATATGTTGTCGCGTAAGATGTCTCAAAACAATGTAAGAACTATTGCAGCATTAGTATCGTTCTATAGCAATTCTGTTGGTTACTTACACAACGTAAACAACACAGAGCACGCAACGCATGCAGTTAAACTATTTAAGATGTATCCAAAGAAAATTGTAAAAGCGTCCCTCTCGTTTTTCTTGATTGCCAGTTGAAGCCGGAGAAGGCTGATTTGTCTAATCGAGTTTAAACAATTTTCACCTCAAAAATCGAACAAATTTCTTCGATTGTTGAAAATGGAATAAAAATACCGCTTAGTTGCTGTTTCAATCGAACTTTAAATGTTGTTGGAATCACCAACATGGAACAACTAGGAAGGATATCATGACATTTTATGCCAAGGGCAGATTTGGCCTTCGGAACGTGTCACATATATAGGTTCAGTTAAAACTGGCTCCAAGTCTATTACAGTAAGTAAGACAAAAACAACTCCAGTTCGCTTTCGATGCGTATCCGTTATGGCAGACAACAGTTAAGTTGCCAACAAGCAAAAATTATGTCAATATACAAGTTTAAATAAGTTGTTTACATAATCTTCACAAACACATGTATTAAACGCTAAAAGGGCCCGTGTTATACAACGTTTGCGTCATGCAGTTATTATATCAATGTTGTGTATGCGACATAAATGGTTATGTAAGAGAATTTTATTATATTGTGTAGTGCTACCGAGGTGTGTACTACCTTAAAACAGATTGTTTTTGAATTGGACATTCTATTATATATTTGTTTTGCAAACGATAAGTACGTTCCTTTTATGGTCTTAATAAAATATAAATCCAAAAGCTAAAAAAAATGACTGAACATTAATTTTGAGTCGTAATTAATATCGTAGTATTGATAACAAATTTTTTTCATTGGAAATTTAATTTTAAGGTGATATTTTATTATAACGTATTTTATTCTGGGACTTCCAATAACTAAGATATGTTTACTTGCTAAATTTATAACACTCTTCTAATTTATTGTTTATTATTTCGAATTGTTCAAAAGTGAACTATTAAAATTTTTTCAATAGATTTGAGCCACTCCTGTTAAAGTATCCGAACATTTAGCAATATTTTATATTATAGACTAAAATATTACACAACATGAGAAAAATTCATCATCTCTATTGAAAGAAGAAGTTTTTATTTTTATTTAAACTCTCTCATGCGTAGAAGTCCAAGGCTTGACTGTTCTGCTGCTATTGCTAACCCGCGTGCTGAAATAAATAGTGATAATAGTGTTAATAACAATGAATAATCTCAATGAAAAATTAATTGTATTACAATAATAAAAACAATTAAGGAGTTTCATATAGAGATAAACTGTCAACGACAACTAACATTTCTACGCGTACATTTTTATTACTGAAACAGGTAAAACACCGGCATGAAAGCCTTCGTTTTAAATCTCGGTCAGAATGATCTTGAACTATTGCAAATATTAATTTCGTCCCGAGTACATCATCTTTAGTTAATTCCATTTTAAAGAAGTACATTTAATATTACCGTCAGTAGGGAAATTAAATCATTTGTATGTACCTCCTACCGGTGCTGCCTCTGGTGGATTTTTTTTGAATCTTCAGAGGAAAAAGGTTCATTGATGTGAAAAATTTAAACTACCAAACTTAAGTTTAAATAAAGGGGACGTTACGTTTTTACTATTTTTTAAAATTTAATATCAGATCATGTATCTGTCTTAAAGACAATTTAAATGTAAGATGTGATCAGAGTCTACATTCAGCTTTTCATGAAGGTTTTTTTGTGTAGGCATTTACATATAGATTGATTACGCATTCATTGCATAAAACTCGGCAAAATGTCTACGAAAAAACATTCCTGCAACCGAGAAACAGTTTTACATGAGTTTTAACCGACATTAATGTAATTATTACCGTATTGCAGATTAAGTAGCGTAATAAAATGATTTTTCTAAATATCGGCACGAATGAAGAGTTGGGTACGACGTTGAATTCATCACTTTGTCGCTTGCAGCCCCCTACTTCTATGTTTGTCGAGTAATGTTCAGCTACTTTGAAAAAGTTTCCGTGTTCCTGAAATCAGTCATTTTGGACTTGTATTAATTTACAAGTATCCGAAAGTAAAAATGCACCTTTGCCCTTATGTGATATGTATCTCGACATCTTTTTTTTTCAGTTGTTTTCCACCAATCAGTAGTTTTATTTGGACCAAAGCTATCTCGATTTCTACATATTTAAATTATTCTCTTCTCTTTTTTATCAATTTGCATTTGCAATTGAATACATCCAATCATATAGGTGTGGAAAAATTTTTTTTCGTATTTCATATACAAATTCAAGATAATTTAGTTATATTTTATTTAAATTCTGTATATGTATATATACATATGTATATACATGTATTATAATTAAATTTAAATATATATATATAGCACTTCCCAATAAAAGTCTCTCAATAGTTGCTGAGTGGCAAAAAATGTGTGTGGTCTGGCGTTATCATAGTGAAAAACCACACCCTTTCTATTGATCAATTTCGACCGTTTTTTTTTTTTTCTTCTTGCTTGAGTCTCATCAGCTGTTAGCAGTAGAGGTCTGAATTGATGGTTTTGCCCGGCGGTAAAAGCTCATAATGAATAATGCCCATCTAATTCCACCATACATATAGCACCAACTTATTGCGAGTTTATCGGACTTTTGCTATAGTCTGTGGAGCTTGTTTGCCTCTTGATCATGATCGTTTTCGCACTTCTTGTCGTCGGTAATCCATTTTTCATCATCATTGATCAATATCTTCAAAAAAGGTTTGGTTTAATTACGTTTTAATAGAGGATCGCAAATGAGTACACGATCTATTAGATTTCTTTCAGAAAGAAAGGTCCCTCCTTTCTTTCATGTGAGACCCAAATATCGAGCTTTTCTGTAAATCCCACTTCTTTCAAATGAGTTAAAACTGTCCTGCGGTCAATCTTCAGCTGTTCAGCTATGTCGTGAAAATTAATACGTCGATCTTGCTTTACTTTTTCCAAAATGTCATCGACTTTGTCCGTAACAGGCCGACCACAGCGAGGTTCATCTTGACATCAAAAATACCGAACTGAAAATGTTCGAACCAGTTTTGAACTACTTTTACCAACATCGCATTAAGTCTGTAAACGTCACAAATGTTTTTTGCGGCTTGTGTCACATTTTTCCCTCTTTGGAATTAAGCTTCAAAATATGTCGAATTTTTACGTTTGGTTCACTCATTTTCGTGGCTAGAAAAACAATTAATAAATGGTGGGGCATCGTTTTTATTTTTCTTTTTATAAAATGTCATCTATTTAATGCTATCAAAACTAGTCAGATGCAAACAGCACAACCAAAGAGATTACTGCAAGTTTTTACTTATAAAATACAAAAATTCTTTTTCTCCCTGACTTTATAGTTTAATTTAATTTATAAGTATTAAATTTGTTAGAAATGGTTGATTTTTCAAAGATAAATAGCACTGTTTTAATTGAACTTGTGGAGAACACCCACCTCCAAAAAAAAAAAACGATTTGATTGTAATGTTAAAAATACAAATAATAACTCTATTTCATTTTTCACTATTTTTAACATCCGACGCAATCTAAATAAAATCATATATGCTGAAAAGTCTTTTTTACTTTAATCAACTAGACGGACATATTCTATTAATTGAAAAGTTAATTTTAATCACTTCCTAATGAGTTTATTGGCTCTTAGCCCATGGGCGTCTACCGAAATGACTTATAGTTTTTAAGGATATATACTTTATCTTAAAGAACTGGTTAGAGTAGTTTCCATTTTCATGCTTCCTTTAATTGACATTTAATTTTTAACTTATGTCCCTGATGATGTCACCGTCGCAATAACTGAATAAAATTGTTATTATATATATATATATATATATATCATCCAAGTGTACTGAGAATTCTCAACATAAGATTGCAATTTTCACTTCTTTATAAATATGTTTAATTTCATAATTACTATCGGTTAGAGAGTAATTTGGCGGCTACTAACATATTTGTTTAACAAATACTTTTGAATTATTCATATTTGAATATCAAGAAAAGCTAATTTCATGTGTTCTTTGAAAATTTCAGTAACATGTAATTTTTTTTGTAATAAAGTATATGGATATTGTTCAGTATTTCTATACCTGGAAAGGTTTTACAAATTAGAACTTTTTATGAAAATTGAATTATGCCAATTCGGCGTGTTTGAAATTGAATGGAATTTTAAATGTCTTGAGCAATATTGCTCGTAATAAAGTCTTAATAATCTTCGTTTCTAGTTTCTAAAGTTTATGGTCTATTTTTATTCACACACTTTATAATAGAAGCGTCACCCGACTACTTAGATCCACTGTTGAATTATTGATATAAATGTCTATTGTGACGCCAGTATATAATCAATATATTACTTCAAAATATATCTATTTACACAAATTACTATAAGACATTATTATTTTTATTTCTAACTTAATGACAATTATTTTTAAACAATCGAGCACTTCTTCAGCACTAAGTACTCAGTTTCAAGGTTAACGCAAAAATATATCAGTTTCGAGCGTGTGGTCAGATCTACAAGGAATGAAATTTTAAAATAATCGTGCGTCATCAAATCCGTGATACCGAAGTACCCGCATTTTTAGCAACCAGCGGGGCGATCGAGGTCGGTGAAAGTACGGAACGGGTGTAGCCAGTTGTGAGATCTTCCCGTGCGCCTTGTGCGCCCGCGCCGATAGCCGACTGCGAAACACTTCAATGAGAATTATGTCGTCCGAACAGTTTGTTTTCATGCACCTACATAGTCGTTCGTAGGTTAATGGGAGATTTTTTATATTGTTGAATACAGACAGATACAGTTTTCAATTCGAAATTGTCTTGTAATTTAAATTGTTAAACCATTCCGGTGTGTCGTTGTTTGCGTGTAAACAATGAATGACGGTTACAACGCTTTTAGAATACAAATTTTGTTCAATACAATTTCGTGACCATAACCAATTCATTTGAAGCCAAAGATTTTCTCACAAACAAAAATGCCGGTCAAGCGCGAGCGGACTCGTGTGGAGAGGATTCCGTACTATTATAAGTCGTCGCATTACTTGTTACGTTTTAAGCGAACATGATCCAAATTTGTTTGAGATAATTAAAATGATTGTATAAGTAGCTTAGCTACCATAGTAATTATGAGAGCATTAACATTATTAATAGCTCAGTGAAATTAATCAACCCATTATACCTATATATTTTTTTCATAAATATTTTGATTTTTCCAGGAAAATTTAAAACGGCACTTTTGTTCAGGTTTTCCTATAAGCCATGCGTCAGACCCAATATCTCGTATTTCGTTATAAAGTTTCGGAAATAAAGAGAGCCTCGATTTTCGTAACTTCAAAAATCATTCAAAGTTTAAATTTCGCTTTCCATAATTAACTCACCATGTCAGAATTCTTTTATAATCTGTGCCAGAGTGACAGGCAGACAGACACAACAGGAGTCTTGTAAAGGTTAGGTTTTTTCATTGAGTGTAAGGAACCCTAAAAAGAGGACTGTGACAAACAAAGAAATTGATGCCTCCAATGAAAAATCGATAATAAACAAACCTTTATTTCTTTGAGCGTACATAAAAATTGATTCAATACAAAGTAGTTAAGAAAAACTGTCTTTCGTGCTGTCAGTGATGGTGGAGTCATCGATTAATTTCTTGCCAAAGAGTTTATAGAGCAGGTGTCATTTGACACGCGCGTTCTCTATACTTTAGGAGCTTGCATTTTTTTCCGCCACTGACTATTCTTCTATACTTATTCACTTATTCTTCTATGTTTATTCATATAGTCGATTATCCTCCAATCTTCCCGGTTTTACAGTCTTTCATCCATATCTCCAGTTTTAATATTACAAGATATTTTATAACCTATATATTTCATTTTCTCAATTTATATCAAGATCAGGAAAATGAAATATTCTGTATCAAAAGAATACTGTTAAAATTGTTAGTAAAAGTTTATAAATAAATGAAATACGTTTGCAACAGCGAATTTTATTATTTCTTTTGTAGCAACGTGACAGCTCACCTATTTGAAATAAAATGACGGTATTGATCATAACCATGCTTATTACTATAATTTTATTTGCAAATCAGTGATCCTATTTCTAGTTATAGTAAAAAAATCAGCTTACAGCGTGCGTGCTCAAATCTGTACATATAATGAAATTGTAACAGGTTGATGTCTGTACATCATAGATATTAAAAAAAAAGCTAATAAGGGGGGGGGGGGGTTATTAGGGCAACAAAAGCCAAAATAACAGTTTTTAGAATGTTTGTCTGTCTGTCCGTTTGTCTGTATGTTTGTTACCTCATCACGTGGAATCCGCTGAACGGACTTTAATAAAGTTTTCATAGTTCGGTAGCATGGGATCCAACTCAACATCTAAGCCATGTTTCATCTTATTCGATTGGGTAGAACCAGAGATACAGTTTGACCTTTCTGTAGTACCGTCTTTCATATATTAGGGACGTCATTTAAAGTGGTCTTGTGAGAAAAATATGAATAAATACCACGAGCGCTTTTAAAATGGTCTAAATATTGTAGTCCATGCAGGCGGAGCTGCGGGGAAATGCGAGTCTATAATAAAAGTACTCCACGCAGCAAACGATGGCATTTGAGAGAGATCTCGTAAAAATACAATTATTGTAAAAAGCATATTATTCAAATATAAATATACGTCTCGTTTTATTTATATATCAATATTTCGAATATATTTTTGACGGCAAAAAAAAAAGCTATTCAGACGTTATTTGTATCTCTTTTTACTTATTAAATTATTCGTTTTAAAAGTAAAAAGAAAACGGACAATTGCGAATGGGATTCACATCCTGGGGATTCCGTACACTCTTAAACGTATGTAGACGTTCCATGCATCGAGAGTCTAGATGACTTTGAAAACCTAAGTTTTGATGGCGGGAAGTTAAAAAAATGTTCTCCCATAATTGGATTTACATCACGATCCGTACTCCAATGGAAAATGTATGTAAGTAAAAAAAAAACATATTATATATTTTAAAAGCAAATTAGGAATTTTCAGAATTTTTCCGTCATTTGTGCTGTGAAGCCTTTTTTTTTTGTCAAATTTTATAATTCTATCTCAATGACAAATACTCCATAAATTTCGGTTTGTCTGCTAGTTTCAAAACATAAGGCATAAATAGGCGTCTTTATTGATTACATTTACTTTAATCCTTGATTTTTTTCAATTCAAATGAACCTAAGTAATTTCAATTTGATACCTCTACGTATGTCTGTAAAAAAGGGTCTCAACGGACTGACAATGATTAATCTAGAAAGGGTTGTTTTTTCTTTCTGAGGTACGGAACCATAAAAATTAATGCATCGAAGGCTGAAAGGAAAAAGAATACCGAAGAAAATTGTTGAACTTGTAGATCAATACAAAACTTTTCTGCATTCATTTGATAGCCTATCTAATAATAACTTTTACACTTATTTACTCTTAAGTTTTTACAATAATTAAAAACGTCCAATCAGAAAATTTTGATACAAATCCATAACTTACAAAAAAAATATTCTTATACTTGTTTCTAAATCTATTAAAAAGAAAACGTAAAAATATTCATAGTACATTTTTTTTGCAACCCGTATTAATACAGAAGACATTATATCATTTAAATAAGTATTTGCTTTTTTAAATAGCATAGCTGATTGCCTTGGTTAATTTGTTACGATATAGCCCTATCGGGATTCGAAGATTGAGAACAAAATAAAGTAAAAATTGAGCAATAATGTGATATAGAAATTTACTATAGAACCACTAAAACTCTTTTAAATGATAGCGCTTTGCACGTGTGTACTTACCGACCGCCAAAAGGAGATGAGAGTTCGAATTCCGGCATATATATCCTGAGAGTGTACAGAATATAGCGTATTCCCCAATTGTAAACAAGGTCATAAAACAATTATAAAAACAAAGTCGTTTACATGTCAAATTTTCAAAATAAACAAATAACACATACCAAAATGAGGAATAATGAAACTAATCAATATGCATAAACAATTTAAACAACTACGCCCATGTAATTTGAGATAAACAAATGGGATCCTTATTCTGTTATTTTATTATTTCGTTGATATTTTTTATTGGCCCTGTTTTAATTTACGTTTGTATAATTCACATCTCTCTCACTCCATACATAATCATCAATACATATTATACATAATGTGTATTGAGGGTGTGTATGCATGTATGTATATATTTGTATGTATGTATCCATATATACTAGTTTACCGTTCGCGGCTTCGCTTGCCGAAGGAAGCCGAATTCGCTTGAAGAATGTATTCCTTCATATTTTATATTGATAGTTCTTGTTGTCAATCTCAATATCGTCCCCGCTTTTAATTCTGCTCCCCGTCTCCCTTTTGATTTCGATAACAGTACTCGTTGCTGTTCCGATTTGCAGGAATCCGGGACAAATGTTTGTATCAAAATAAAATTTGTGTAATTTCTATGAGTGTTTTAAATTGTTGTAGTAGTTCGCTTCAACAGTACAAATACGCAGACGAAGTCGGGGACAAATGATAAGAAATATAAAAAAAAAAACGAGCGCCTATTTGAATGCAACGATGTAACAAAACTTTAAGTGACTCGAAGGCCCACTTTTCGAATTTTATGGCGACAGACGTACGTAAGTTTATATTAAACATACATATGTATTTAATATAAAGTAATTTAACACGGGCGTCCTTGCACATGCGCATTCGACCGCTTGAGAGACCAAAAACGTCATTGTACTACAGGAAGTTAACGATTATTTCTCAACGTCGACCTCAACGGCGAACTTCATTCTGTCTACTTCGTTCTACCTTCGTGCCTGCAAGCGTAATTCTACAGTGTATAAACTAAAACTCCTTACACTGTGGTAATTCTGTGCCTAATCATAATTTTTTCCGTCCTTATTTTTTTTAATTTCTCATGAAAATCATAGCTTAGAACTCGTCTATAATACCGTTGACCGTCGTGTTCGAGTTTCGTCATCACCGCAGACGCGTGCGCTTGTATGTTGCACATTTATTATGTACTGAGGGTCCCGTACCTAGAGCCCTTTGCTTACGGTCTCTGTGAGTCGATAGCTAGACTTGTCCCGCGAGACTCGGGTCGACTGATTTCGTTCGGTCCAACTTAAAGATTCACCGGTCAAATAGATCAATTCTAGTTCCTTTTGACTCGAGAGTTTTTTATTCACCATATGCGGGAGGATCTTTTTGAAAATACGGTACCTTAAGATGCATGCCTTCTTCTCAAATAACGCTCTTTATTCTAAGCGAATATTTTTAACGAGCTTTTATTTGTCTAAAAATCTAGCGATAATGGCAAAATTTTATCAGTCAATAAAATTTAAGGCTACGCGTAACTATTTAATCTATGCTTAAGATGGGGGTCATTTGACTAGTAGTTAAGTGGACCCGCAAAGGGTTTATCCTTGTGTTAATAAGTTATGTACGTTATGAGTAAGTATATAAATCTTTTCTACTTTTTTTGGAACAGAATTTTCGTTGTTGTTCCAATAATCTTGAACATGAGAAAATGAAGATTGGTAAAGTGACATGTTTCTATTTATTAATCAAATTTGAAAGCTTTTGATATATGAAGTTATAAAGCAGAAAGTGACTCCGTCTACATGTTTAATAGATTTTCATGGCTAAATCACTGCACCGTGTCGGACAAAAATTGGTGTAAGGGTAGTTTGACAATAAACAAGAAACTCGGAATAGTTTCATTTTTTAAATCTACTAGCATTATATTTTTAAAAGGCATCAAGTCATTGACAATATTTGACACTAGATATATCTTTAAACGGCGCTGTCAGATGAAATTGTAAGAACCTTACTGTATTTAATAATTTAGCAAAGCAGCGTTGGAACAAAAATCGAGAGTAGAATCAAGATTACGCGGGCAGAGTCGCGGGCGGTAAGCTAGTATTGTGACATTTTATGTCACCATCGTTACACGCGTGTCCGAAATTTCGCTTTATCTCTAGAAAGCTTTCAAAAGTAAGTGGTACGGTCTACAAGAAAAAAAATATTTTGCATCACTTTCCCGTACAGAAAGAAACCCCGTATATTATAATATGTATACTTAAGCATATTATAATATGCATACTTATAAAAAAAATCTACTCAAATCTTACTTAGGAAACGCATTCATCTTGTGACCGTAATATTGCATTATCAGACTGGAAATTTCGGGCTGGTGGCATCAAAAATTGCTGAATAGTTGATACGCGGCTGGACTTTTTAGAAAGCGAATGAACATTTGGGCTTTTAGAGTTCCTCATTTATTGCGTATCAAATATAAACAGTCGTGTGGTTCTTTCTAATCTTTTTAGATGTGCACAATCAAACCTGGGGTAAAGCATAAACTTAATGAATAAAACTGTATTGTAAGCAATGATACGTTTGTTTTATTAGTTGGTGCTATCGGTAATGAATATATATTAATTGTGAAAAGACAAAAAGAAACATTGCAATCGATAACTTTGATTTACTGTATAATACGTTTTCGTATTTCCGTGGATATGAGAAATTTTTCAAATACTAGAATAAACTAACACTTAATTCGTAATTAAGGCATTCAAAAAAAAAAAAACAATGAAATTATATTAAAATTGTAAAGATGTAAACATTTATTATTGCAAACTTACAGAAAATTCACATTTCTTATTCTGACATACGGTACAATATATTAAATACTTACAACAAAATGCATTTGCGTTCTATACTTTTTCAATAACTAACCGATGATAACTCCCCACAAAATATGAATATTGTCAATTACTAATATAAAAAGTTGAAGAGTTTCTTTGTTTGTTTAAAAGCACTAATCTCTGGAACTACTGGTTGTAATTCAGAAATTATTTTTTCGTTTAATAGTCCAGTTCTTGTGGAAGGCTACAAACTATCGAATTATTATTTTTTTTTTCTTTGTTTGAACACGCCAATTTCTGTAACTGTCAGTCGGTTGAAATGTTTTTTGTATTTAATAACTCAATTCTCAGGACAGCTTCAAAATATTTGAAGAGTATTTTTTTGTTTGTTTGAACTCGCTAATCTCAGGAACTGCAGTCGGATTTGAAAATAACTTTTTCTATTCGATAGCCCAATTTTTAAGATATTTGATAGCCCATAGCTCCTTAATCTCTATTAATAAATAAATCTGAAGAGTTTATTTCTTTGTTTTAAAGTGCTAATCCCTTAAACTAATAATCGGATTTGAAAAAATCGTTGTGTATTTGATAGCCTAATTCTTGAAAAAGATTATAAACCTTTTAAATAATTTGGGTCTTTTTTTGTGTTTGTATAAAAGCGCTAATATTTGAAACTTCATATCAAATTTGAAAAGTTCTTTTTGTTTTTCATAGTTTACATATTGACGAAGATCATAATCTTTTAGATAACTTACAATCTTCTGTAATCTATTAAGATAATAAGTTATCTTTTATCATTTATAAGTAAATGTAGTGATAACATTACACAGCGAGCTTTAGGAGCCTAGTTATGGTGATTTTTTGTCGAAGAATTCAACAAAAATTGCCGCTTTGACCAACATCTTTGCGTGTACTGGCTAAACAGTTTCATACATAAAATATTGTAACATATAAAAATTAATATTAGTTTGTTTGTTCACATTTTATGCGCTGCCATAACGTTAATCAGATCCTAATAAAACGTTGTCAACTTATTACTCGCATTTGCGCGAATGTTATAAACATGAACAAAATTAGCATTTGTATCTGATTTCGTCTGCGTATTTATACTATTGAACCGAACTGCTGAACCGATTCTAAAAATTCCTTTTCCAATAAGAAGCTTCCCGAGTAAAATAGATTGTCTAAATTTCTTCTGGGTTTCACCGGCACATTTGTGCTATTACAGATTCTAAAAATTCTTTCATTCTTAAAAAAAATTCATCATCCTCGAATAACGTAGAATGACTTTTATATTGATCGAAACGCAACCGGAATCTAAATCGGAACCAGACATAGGGCGGGGAACAGAAACAGAGCCGGGAGCAGGAGGGATCAGAGTCGAAAACGGGACCAAGATCGGAATCGAGTGTAGGACTGAAATCGGAATCAGGAGCGTGACCGAAATCGGAATAAGGAGCAGTACCGCGGTCAGAACTGAGATCAGAACCGGGATCGAGGGCGGACAGAATCGAAATCTACTAAGTCGAGATAGGGTTTCGAATCAAAGTTTTTCGAGGTTTTCGAGTTTTGTTTTGGGGATCGAAAACAAGATTGGAATCAGAATCAAAAACTAAATAGCCAACGAAGTCATGATGGAAAGCGTGATCGCTCGATATGGGAGATAAGGGAATTCATTTTATGTCCACGTGTGCGGAGCCGCGGTTGGGACCTAGTGTTTCCAATAAATTGACACGTTTTATTGAATTTTTCGTATTTTTCCAGTCAAACGTAAAAATTGCAAATGTAGCGCGTTAGTCAAAAGAGCAATGCATAACGTTCTTTCTATTATTACACTTGCATGTCCTGTTTTTATGAAGCTAGGACAACTATTTGACTATCATGGGAGTACAGGACCTAAGTCGTAATGTCGTCGCGCTTGACCTTGGTATAAGCGTATGCGCAGCCGGCAGCGTAAACGATTTCCCAGTGTTGTTCCAGCCTTCGTCTTGTATGGACGACACTCTTAATTTTTCTTCAATTCTTTTTTTAGACACGTGAAATATTACTATTTAAGTATTAAAAAATTTGCTCTAATCATATTTTAATAGTGTGTTTGTGAATTAAATAACTACGTTTATTTTGTGATATTTTTTGTGATTCGTTTAGAATAATCGTTTGGTAAGCATTTTTAACAAAATTTAATATTTTTTAACATTATATTTACCATTTTATAAAATTCAAGTACAAAATAACATTTCGTTTAATAAAAAACCGACTTTCACGATTTGGATATTGTGTGCTTGTAGTAGTACACAAATAATACATTGTAGTGTGGAAATTAATATTTATTTGAGAAACTGTTCATAAAATAATTATAGCTTTGATACATATATGATATGACTGAACATATAGATAGATATGACTAAATAAAAATTTAGATGTATATAATACACCTTATACGCCAATAATAAATTATTAAAAATAAATTGACTGTATTTAAGTGACAATAAATTTATTCAAATATTGTACATCCGTAAAAAACGATTTTTTTTGTGCCACATAAAGATCAATATAGAATTGTTTAAATTTTGAATATTACAGTGACTTTATATATTTATACATTTAACTGTTGAAATAAATATTTTTCTCAACAAAAATAACCATTCAAATCATGTAAATATATTCAGTATTAAAAATATGCCTACACATTGTGCCAATCTACGTAGTATATTGATATAATTGAAAAAATATATTCTTGATTTGTTTAATTAGAATGGCGTGAAACTTGAGAGTAACACCGTACGACATAATGAATTCACCAACCGACTGTAGAATGAACCAAAAATCAAAAAACTTTACACCTATAGTGTCGTTAGAAAGTGAATAAAATTCGTTATTAGACTTGAGAAAGTACGAAAGTTGTCTCAAGTCGATTCGGGTCAACCGACTCGTTTATTTACTTTATGTAATTTATATAAAATATATAAAAACTGATTCGTCACAAGCGGCACGCAATCCGCACAAAATAGTGACGCACATTGATCGTAATAACGGCATAATTGTTATGTCGGGCTATTGCGAAGCATAGCCTGGACTCTAGTATTGTTCTACAAAGAGTCACAAACAGGAGACTATGTATGAAATCAGGCAACGTTTATGCCGTTTTTAGCCTGGATAATAGCCAATCGAATCTCATAAGACCCGTCTAAGTAAAGTTAATAAATCACTTAAGGGGCAATGCGTGCGCTTTTATAATAAGATCTCGGCTGAAATTCAAAGGTTTGCCATTTGCTGAGTTTAAAGGTTTCGTTAAAAGAAAGTTATATGGCAAAGGCTATTATACCGTGTTGGAATATCATAATGAAAAAAGCTCCTGGGATTAAGCTGCTTGGCTTTGAGGTCATTTCATATAATTTTTAAATGTCGACTAAATTATAAATTACTAAATCCTTTGTATCGTTGAGTAAAAAAAGCAAGCCTCGAGTTTCTTGCCCATTCTTCTCTTGGTGAATCAGGATTTTGAATGGGTGGTATTGTCGAAAATAATTTATTAATGACGTAGTTCAAGTGTAATTTCATTACCAACGAAATAAAGATATTTTTGATATTGATTTGATTTGATTGTCTAGTCCGTGATGAAGGATAGGATAGTACATTGTAATCATTATAATTTATCATCGAATTATTTCAAGACGTCAAATTGTAGTGATCCCGTATGAGATATTGCTTCAAAAAATATATGAACACTCTCCTGCGTTATATAAATTTATTATCCCAAATTAAGTACTTCCTAAGTTTTCAAAAAGGTATTATGTTACTTAAACATATTTGATTAATGCATAAAAACAAATAAAAATACATTTTCTATGAAATGTAGCTGATACCCATTATCTCATACTTAGCAATTACAAACGGTTCAAATATATATGTAATAGTTTATTCACGGGCAACATATAAATAAAAAAAATACTGAACATTGGGTACATTCAATTTGCAACAATGTACTTCTGGGCGAACGACGTGTGTTAGTAAGTAATGGGATATCTATGGGCCATTACACTGTCTTTACTTTCGTTTGACGCAATCATCGACAACTATTGACGTCTATAGACATTTATTTCTATGAAATTCTTTATGTACGTTCGATTCTGGCTACTTGCATAGATTGGGAGCTTTAAAATGTATCACGCTTAAAAGTAGTATCTGCAATTATAAGCAAAATTCAAAAAATGTGGAATTCTGCACCATAATACACGATATTTGTGTTTGACATTTATAAAAGCATAAATTTATGCTTTGTTTCATTCAATACGGGACCCTTAGCGCGAACCCTATTCGCACTTGACCCGTTTTAACTATTCGTTATTTTACCGCGCAATTAACACTATAATCACACTGTTGACGGTTTGCACCAAAAGGAAAAAACGCAATCCGTAAGTTTGATTAGTTCGTCCATGTATTCATTTTCTGTCAAATCTTATGGGATATTTTTAAGAAATATTTTTCATTTTTTGCTGCAACCAGCCTTATGTATGATGTAAGTATTAAAGTTTTTTGTATAGAAAAAGAAAACTAATGAACTAAAAAAAAAACCTTTTTTGTTAAAAAAGACCCCGTTAATGTTGTGCATTTTTGTCTTTTTTTTTAGTGTTATTTCTTAGGTTATTCGCAATAATGACACATATTCTATGAAAAATTTGACTGATTATGTGACTAATTCTTCAAACAAAGGCGGAACATACAGATTCACGGATAGTGTTAAGCTTCGTGAATATAGAATAAAGGAAGGATTACACAAAGGAAAACATTTAAATCGGATAAAAAAATAATATGATTCTAGTAAATCCTCGATCTTTTATATGTATGTCATCATTGTATTAAAATGCATAAAATCTTAAATGAAAAGGGCAGGCAAAAGCTTTTGTAGATTACGTGTAACGCAATAGATTACGTACCGGTAATGAATTGCAAAAACTTTAATTTCAAATGATTTCCCATAATGCTGAAGATCTTCTACTCGAAAAAAGAAATCATTTCCGCGAAACTTCTTTTTCCCAGAAATTTCTTAATTTGGTATTCATTACATGCAAATTGATTTTAAAATACTGTCACTATTCTTCAGTTTGAACCAAATTGAAAAAATAAAATCGATTAAAAGCAAATAACTATTGAAATTGACAGATGTTTGATTATTTGTAACGATCATTAAAGTGGCGCACTCTGGTGTAGAAGAAAAGCAGCAAACAATTCTATCTAAAAATGTCAGGAAAACAAAAAGTTGTAATTAATTTCTTAAAACGATCTGAACTCTATTCTGTGATAGTTTGAAAGACTGGCAAAGTTTTTAAGGACAATAAAATTGTAATATATTTTTTTGTTAATATTTTTATATGATAATTTGTTTCGTGTATTGACATTGGTTAATGATTAAAAATGCTTTGGTATCGGTGGTCGTATACAACGTTTAATTTTGTTTATTGAAATTAATAAAAAAAAAAAATTGAATTTTTGGTATATTTTTTTATTATTATTTTAGTAACAATTAATTAGGAAAAAAGTTTAGGTTTATGCAGTTTCTTTCACTACGAAAGGTACGAGCGTTGATCTATGCAGCCAAACGTAATTTTGTTTAGCCGATTAAGTCATAAAAACCGGACGGACAAGTTCGAGTAAAATTCGCGGCCTGAGGGTTTCGTACAAAATCAATTATACTTGTAAATGTTTTATGTAACAAATCTTGATTATTTTTGTCTGTTTTCAATGCAGTTACCGGCGACACATTGGCCAATGAAATTTCTAAATTTTTCTTTCTTTTTCGAAAACTAGAAGCGGGAACTTTAAAATATTATCCCATGTATTGGCTAAAATCATAGACCGCATTCTAATTGCAATTGTAAATTTGTATCTAGAAATAGACAATATTTCATGTCATATAACTGCAAATCAACGATTTTTATATGTTTTCCTATACATGTGCTGTAAGATCACTCTTCTTGCCAAATTTAATGATTGTATTTCAAATGGATACCATCCTACAAGTGTTGATTTAGGTGTGAATTTCAAAATATAAGACATAAAAAGCCGTAACTTAGCCATACCTTTTAGTTATGTTGAATTTGGACCTTGATTTTTTTACAACTCCAACCCAAGAACCCAGACCTAATGATTTCGTATTGATTACAACTTCACACTTTTAATCATCCCCCGGCCAGACGGACGACGAAATGATCCCATAAAGGTTCTTTTTCCTTTAGAGGTACGGAACCTTAAAAATGATTCGGATTCGTTTTGTACAAAGCTATACAAGATTTTACTATAATTCCGTTTTCATAAAAATTGAAAGTAGTTGTGATTAGTTTAATTTAAAAAATAACATTATCTTAGTGAGATTTCTGCCTATGCACTTATGTCCTCTCTATAAGCAAATAGCAGAAATATTCGGTAACTCTTCACCCTCAAACATTATCACAACCCTTCGAGCAGTCCCTTGTCGTGTCATATTTTTACTACCATACTGGAAGTATTTCATTGTCTGAGCATTGTATACAACTTGAGAACCGTATTGAGTTAGCACACAGAGTCAGCTTAACTTCCTAGCTCCTCAAATCCTAACCGCACCAACTCCTTTATCAAATCGGATGCTGCTAAATGTTTTTCAGGCTTTCAAGGTACTCTATCTTGGAAGCATCGATGAATATTTAGAAAATAATAACCGGTTTAGTTAAACTCGATAGCGTGCCGTCGACCGATAAGTACTACCATGATTAAATCATTGATTAGTATAATGTAACAATACAACTACATTGATTCGCGGTATAAACTGATTCGTGATACGTATATTTTAATTTAACGAGTGTCGTAATGATCAATATTTCGTTATATAATATAATTAGTGGGGAAAATCGTGACTGTGACAATATAACGACATAAAGTGACGGATTTTGGTTTAGACGAAGCTATACAGAGGGGCCAGTGGTTGCAATATTCACATTGTTGGTGGTTGCATTATACTCACGACTGAGGCATTTTATTATGACCCTATATAAAATTTTAAAATCATCATAAATACATCACTACACGTGTACTATAATTGTTATCAACACGTCATTATTTATTCATTCATTTATTATTTATCGTCGAAGAACGTAATCCCGTATCAGAGTCCGAATTAAACCATAAAAGCTATCGAGAAATGAATATCCTCGATTTTTTTTTATTTCATATGCGAGGAGCAAACGAGTAGTCGAGCCATTAGAGAGTAAATGGTCACCGCTGCTCATGAACACTCACAATCTCAGAGGAGTTACCAATGCGTCGTTGACCTCTTGGTAGGGAATAGGATATCCAATGGAGGTGGGATCGAGATCGTAGAGACGGAGAGAAGGGCTCGGGCCACCGGGACTCTCACCCACTGGACGAAAGGCAACAGCGGAATTCACTACTTCACGTCTGTGAGAGTGTAGTATCTCGCCCTTCGAGCTGGTCCATTTTTGTGCTGCAGCCAAGTCGGTTACAGTTCGGCTCCATTACAGTAAATCGTTCACCTGCACAAGGCGCCCCCCTACTCGTAAGCAATTGCGAAAACAATGAGTTAGTATGAAACGTAACAGACTTGACGGCTACGGCGCGACCCGAATAGCGCCACGCCGCGCCACGTAAGACGGACAAATAAAGAATTATCTAATTGGATCTGTTGCGGAATGGCGGAATTTTCTGACCGACTTACTTATAAGGAACGAGGTCAATTCACAAGCGGACGTCAATTGCATAGACGTGAATTGACACCGTTTGGGTGCATCGGAAAATCGCTCTTTTTTTATCAAAATGCTCATTCTCTTTTAATGTACTTATTATTACAGGTAATTACCGTTTGAGATGATGTCTATTTAATAAATTAAAATCTACAGTACAATCTTTATTTCGTCTACACTGCGTTTATCCCCGTTTGCGTCTAGATGTAGATATGACAATCTATATATCAATACAATGGTCAATGACAACAGATCGCCAGTTATTTGAGTAAATAAAAAATTAACATAAGCCATTGAATTGTAATGAACTGTAATGGAGCGAGTTAAAACATTCGTGGAATAATTACTATAGCAATTGATATCAAAATAAACTATTATTAAAATTAATTTACTTAAATTATTATTATAATAAACAATTATTATTAAATTATCCCAAATCACACAGAGGCAGTATATGTTGTCATCACGTACTGCAACGTAAGTTAATTACAAAACAATTGTTTTGGGTGACATTCTATAAAAAAATGATCTAATAATATAATCGGATAGGTATATCCGCTTTTTTTAAAACTTTTTTTTTTTATTTTGGCACTTCTGAACAGCATAATTGACCATTTTGAAAACGGAACCAACGACCGTAGTGTCGAGCATGAATAATTAGAGACCAGACACGTCGGCATCTGAGCGACCTGTCTGTTTGTATAGACAAACAGGATCCAAATTGGACCTATTTGGATCCTGTTTGTCTATGCCTCTTTTCGTATATGTATAGCTTATTCCTTTTGACAGAATGGAACAAATCAATAATTTAGTACGCACGTTGTGGCAACACTGTGTTCCAATTGTGTTGCATAAAGAAACTGTGTCAACGGTTAACAGTGTTGCAATTTTCAATGAGCTTTTTCAGAACGTTGTTTACATAATTGTTAGGTCTTAATAAGGTATTTTATATTACGCACGGACGAGCAGACAATACAGCAGCAATCGCCCGAGAACGTTCTCTTTTTGTTAAATTGTATGTAATTTACGATGATAACAAAGGAATAGGGTATTGTAAGATATTACTTGATAAAGCGACCCATAATCGAAATTCTAGTCAAAGAATTTATTGATTTTTTTTAACTAGTATATATATATTGAATTACGTAATTTTTTGGTTTGGATCGTGCCAGCATTATAAAAATGTGTTTACTTATTTGTCAAAATATGTAAAGTTCGATATAATTTCTAATTACAGGGTTTTTCGTTCTGATAATTTCATAAGTTCAATATTATTCTTTTGGTTGAAGTCAGTAAATTCGATTTAAAATTATTGTCGTACAACGATCAAACGAGTATGGAGATATAAAAAATTTAAGATGGTGGTGTTTTAAAAATAAAAAAATACTCTTTTCTATTATTAGACAATAAGAAAAAATGTTACTTTATTTCACAGAAATCATTTGCTTACCTACAAACAAGCATTATTGCGTATTAATTCAATACAATGTGACAATATCATTTTTAAAAATACAATTTATATTGTTTTTTTTTTCTAATATTCTCAAGGAAACACTACCTCAGAAATGTAGTTTAGGGAAAGATTATTTTTGCTTTGACTATACATTTGTATGCCTTGCGAAACTTTTTTTTTTTAAATAACGGGGAAAATCTATATTCAATTCATTGGCTAGAAAGAGATCTATATGTCTAAAATAAACGTTTTTTTAATCCTTTAAAGACATCGTCGGATCAACAAAAATGATTCATTTGTTGGCCGCAATCCCACACGAGAATACGTACACTAAACGGCAATAGATTTCCCGAAGTTGCCGTCTCATTTGGACGATGCTTATGTCGTGAGTGTGCAACGCGACTCTATACGACAGTGCGTAGACAAATATGACTAATAAGGTTTCATTTATGTACGTTATTTTTTTTTTCCATCGAGGATCTTGACCTCACACTCACCGCGGGTGCCCTCCTAACCCAGGGTGGGTCAGAGCACTAAAGACTGCTATCGTAGATCCGGTGACCATTACAGGAGTCGAGACGATCTAACGCGTTTTATGAAGTGCGGAATAAATTATTTAACGTAACTTAAGTTGGTTAGGTTAGTTAGCCCTTACTCAAGAGGCAAATCCGGGGTTTTAAAGTTATATATTTAGTTTTCAGATCTAGAGTAATTTTCATAATCGTTAAATTCAGCTACTAATTTAAATCTCTAATTAATCAGTATGTAATTATGATAAACAATTAACTAAAAAAATTAAATACAAATTCATTGCTAGTACATTGTCTACTTATTCCTTAAATCTGATTAAAAACAAATATTTTTTTTATGTATATATAATCTTACTGCCTTATTCAGAATCCTTTTTTAAAACATCGTTCAACGGTAGTTTAACTAAACACTGTTTACTCCTTAAACAGCTGTTTAGGCATTAAGCAATTCAGAATGTCACTTAGACTGCAGTCTAACTAAAACAGTGTTTAAGCGTTATAATGACAACATTCTGATCAAAAAATGTTTTATAAAACTCGAAAATATTTAGTATCTGGCATCCAAGTAACGAAAAGTATGTATTTATATAATTACACATATATATAATGTATATTTATTGAAACATTTGTGAAATTCTTTAATTTCAGATAATTCTTTAACTTGATGACAAAAACACGACAATCAAATGTCACTTTTGACAACCTACGTCAAATATTCAGTAAAACAATCCTTAGACCACTATTAAACAGCCTTTGCTTTAAACGAATTTAGACGAGGTTTAAACAGTGTTTATAAATTAAACAAGATTTCTGAATAGACTCTGAAGCGACTCTGAATAACACGGTTATTTTTATTAGACGGAAAGCATCCTTTCATAAAAAATCTATGACTTCTTTCAGATGCTTGCGCCTAAACGCTCACAAAACCGTCATGACCCCTGAAACGACCCCTATTGTTTCGAATTTGAATTTTGCAATCTAAGGCCGTGTCCGGGCCGCGACCGATCGCTAACTGTGTCAGACGGCTTTCTATTTGGCGACGGTCTGCAAGAAAATAACCATCACAGGCGATCGGTTAAAATGACGAAATCAAGACCTCTCATCGCCTTAACGGTAACCTTTAAAAGTAAACCCAAAACAGATAACGAAACTTCCAGATCATGGCAGATGGTTAACGCGCCCTCTGCCGGCGCAGAGATTGCTTCAAACTTAATACAATCTGAACCACTATTTGTGTTTCTTGATCGTGTTCACATTGAACTATCTATCAATTGTTATCTGCTATGACGATGAAGGAAAACGTCTATTTATTTACTAATTTCCTCGGTTTAAAAACAATTAAACGACTCTTATTATTATTATTTAGTTAAATTATTCAGTCCACAGTTCAGATTTCCAATATATTTTTTACAGACCCAACAGTAGTGAAGTCGATAGTATTAAAACGATTATTTTAAGTATACCGACTTGTTGACAATTGTAATAATCAGTAGGCGTACTATTGACCGCTTATCGGCTACACATTACGCTTAAGGCTAGATGTCGCAGAAGGTCCATCAAAATTTGTAATGACACGTATCAAACCTAGAATACACATAGGCCAGCGTGCTGATTACAACAAGATTTGGGTCCGATTATAGAACTGTTATGTATCTATGAATTACCCGCGTAATATGCATATAAGTTAAAGGTTGCTAAAGTGGCCCAGGCGGCCCAGATTACACTTCATACATATACAGGCCTACCGTACGGAATCGATCATGCATCTTTTCGCAAACATTCATAATCTTCTTCTTGTTTAGAACAATTTAACCAAAGAAACCATAGTTATTGAAGTAGCCGTTTTTGAGAAAAAATGTTTAGAACGTGTTCTATAAATTTACCATGATCCAACCTTGCGACCTTGTGTCGTGTGTTAGGCACGCCTTTTAGCTTAAACGCGAAGCGTGTTCACGAAGTGTAGCCATTTTCCCCGCTGGCTATGTTCGTGACGTCGCGTTTCCCTAGTCAGGTCAGTGTAACACATGTGGAATATCAGAGACTTATGTGATAATACCTTCGGCAACCTTTACATCACTGACAGCATCAAATGTCATTTGTAGGTAACTGACTAGATAAACTCTTTAAAAATCGCGTAGGTCGAGCGCAAGGTAGAATTCGAGTTCAAGTGCCCTGTCATCCGCAGTCGGCACCCGTAACTATTTTCATTATAGTTACTTCGGCAAAATTGTTTTAAAAAAGGAGGAGACTATGAATATTTGCGAAAAGACACATGATCGATTCCATCCTGTATGTACAAATATGGAACCTCGGTCAGTATCCGTTTCTAACTTTAGTGATTTCTTATATCGCACTGACAGAACGTCGTGTATTGCCATATTAAAAACAAAACATTGAATTTGTTTTATTAAACTTAAAGGTCTGGCTCGAATCGAACTATTATCAGAGAAGGTTTCGCGAGATAGTGTAATACAAGGATTGCCTTTCATTTAAAATAACACGATAAAAAAGGGCTAAGATATTTCTCAAAAATTTCTATATATTAATAGGCTCGTAACTTTTCATGTTATATTGATGTTGACATTAATAACTATATCTATTTGTTGATGTTCTAAGAAATGCAAGATTTAACTATTTTATATATTACTATATCTGATTCTTGTATTAATTACGTCGAGTAGATTATATTATATTGGATAAACATATTGAATATACAATATAACTAAAATAGGTTTGTAGGGAGAAAGCTACACTATAAACCGGTTACAACCGGGTACAATGAGGCAAAGTTGCATAATCGACTGTCAGTTTCGCAAAACATCCGTTTCGTTGCAAAAGGTTGCATGTTGCATCTCCACATTTATTGCAGTGTTTTATTTGTCGGAGTGCAGCGAATGCAAGAGAAACGTATTTCATGTGCCCGCGCAAATTATATGAATAGGAAATCATTAGTTACGCTACATAGCTCACAAAAGCAAACTATGACCGATTTAGACAAATAATTGGATTAGCTTTTTTTAGTCTCTCAAATATTTAATAAATATTTTTTCCTACTTTGATAGTTTATTTCGACTTTTATTTTATTATACTATAACTAAGTAATTTAAGGAGTACGACAATAAATACAATATTTTAAGTTGTCTTACAACTCCAGCCAATAGTTATGCGCATCGTCTAGTTTATTTATTTGTAACAAAAGTTACTTTATTACAAACAAGTACATATTGATCGATATACACATAATACACATAGTAAGTACTTTTCTATGTTCTTATTAGAAAAAAATATTAAAAAGGACTCAACAACACAAATAATCAATTGATATTTCTCTAGAAGCAATCTTATACAAAATTTGCATATTTAATATAGACAATTTCAGTAAATAGGAAGTAACCTCGCAACGGTGCGCGTGCGATTCTTACGACCGCTCTCGCAAACCGAACGATGATTCGAGTGCGCGAAAAATGGATGTGACAATAATGATTATGATACCAGTTTTACAGTGACGTCTAAACATAACTAATATCATAAATTACAATATAGTTTATGTGAGTGTTTAATACAACGGTTATTGTTTAATCACATGTCTTTAGTTTAGTCGTTTAATAATCTTTGCGGTTTGTTTTGTATCATTTCAAGAAATTGATTGATACTTGTATAGGTATCGTTGTCATACAATGTATTAAACGTTGAAAAAAAACTAAATAAAAAGTTGATAATTAGTACACAGAGCGGCAGACCAACTATTCCTCAATAAGTGGACGCTAGTTTTACCAAATATAAGCGCATTTAGTCCAATATTTCAATGCAATATGGCGTTATAAATACATATGCAAGTGACAAACGTCAAATATCAATGCCAATGTTGTCAATATTCGCGTTGATATGTGACTCTTGTAACGTATGGATAAACAGGCAGTTGTGAATTTCACTGGGCCAGACGAACGCTGTTTTGTTAAATGAATTGCAAACAAATCTTCAAATGCCACATCCGTTGAGCGAAGTAACAGTACAGTTACATTTGTGATTCGATGCAAATAATACTGTTAAAACGGGCTGAGTCATTGACTGCTTCTAGGCCGTTGGTTAGTACTTTCACTGAGAGCGGCGCCATCAGCTCTGACTTTTTGACCTAGATCACCGAGATTATGCGGCCTGCAAGTTATTATTCTGATATTAAATCTCCCCTCTATTGTTCTAGAGACTCGGTCTAACTTTTAAGCGGTTAGTTGTTGGAGCTCGACAGTAAAAAAAATAAGATTATGAAAGTTGTTGCCAATCGATATGGCTTTCTTAGAAGATTTACAATTTGTTTCGTTAATACGACAACAATGGTAATGAACGCTTCAGTGAAGTCGTAGAGTTCTGTCTCCACGCCGCGAGCAGGTACTTGGAGCGTTTACCTGTGGGCCTAGCATGACGTCCTAGACAAGAGTCTCTCTATAGGGCCGTCCTTGTCGCGGTAAAGTGAGGAGCGAAGGAGACAGTCCTATAGAGAGACTCTTGTCTAGGGCGTCATGCTGGGCCCGCTGAACATCCAAATTAGGATAACGTAAAATAACGGACCAGCGCGGTTACTCCGGGACGTAGGTATCAGAACAGAGACCGCTGGCGTGTCAAGAGTCGTATACATCATGTTCTTTTTGTCTTAAAGCGATTAAAAAACTAGAGGAATGTTTGCAATTGAAAGAATTAGAAAATTGAAGGGAACCATCGATGTATGAAGACCGTTTTTTTCGCATCTTTTGTAATGCTTTGCAAATATGGAACCTAGTAATAAATATGTGAGTACGTATTTACGTTCGATTAGTTTTGATTGCTATTTATTATCTAAATCAGGAAATTATTGTAGCTAAAAGGAATGTTTATTTGATTTTGCACAGTACTCTAATAATAGACAAGAAAAATTGTCTGTGAGGTATACAAGTTTAACAGCAGTTTGTAAATAACTACTCAATTACCAATTTTAGGGGTAGTCAAGATTAGGGAATCCTGTTGATTGGAGTTCACGATTGAAGTCCATGATTTCGCTATCGAGTTATATTATCAACAATAATATGTGGAAAGTCATGTATCTTTGGTTGTATTAAGTTACTTCTGAAATATTTTGTTGCGTTTGGAGCAAAAAAATAAAATAATAATTTTGTCCTCAGTGCCCATTAATGGAGCTGTCACGTCACATAAAATTAGCGATAATATATTGTTTTTTGGCTGCAAAATTTTGGTGATACTAAAATAAAAAAATTGGTAATCCTCTATTTTTCAAAATACAATACTTTCTATCAGCTTCATGCTTATTTGCTTGTCTACAGTTCTTTTTACGATGTCACCCCTCCACGATATATGTCTCGAAAAAATGCCTTGAATATAAATAAAATTTATTCACTGTATTAAATATGTAGATTAGTTTGTATAAAGGTGTGTCTTTCGTCTGAGACAGGCCAGGTCTGAGAGATTATTGCCACATAATTTACAAAATTATGACTATATATATACATAATGTAAGGTCAAGAACGAAATTCGACATCCGCGTTATTGGATATATGTAAGGTTATTGTTCGCTAATACGTGTATATAAGTAATAAAGGGGATCGAGTTTATACATTGACGGTTTTTTGAAAATTACCATTGTGGCTATATTCAGAGTGGAGAAGAAATTAAAAATATTTTTTTTTTAAATTTCTATATATCTATTTGTTTATTCGTGCACGCCGCACTTGAAAATTATTGTTTTTTTTTTGTATAGCTAGTAGGTTTAAACTTTAGAGATTTAATTTAGTATAGTTAGTTTCATGTATCTTATATTTGGGATTCGATCCAAATTTTGATTTACTCGTATTATGTGGTCCACTCTAAAATTCCTGTGCCAATTTTATTTGTATCAAATTTTCAAAATGTCATACTACGGATAAATTAAAAATTAAAAAATAAAATCAAGTTGCATAAATACATACTAAATAGTAAGTGCATTGGCTGTATTAATAGTTAAAACAAATGCTATATTTATACTGTAACGGATCGGCACCAAGAATGGGTTACAGAATCGAAGTCAGAGCCGAAATCGGAATCAGAAACAATAGTGGGAACAGAATCAGAAGTGGCATTGACATCGAAACGGAAACTGCCATCGGAGTCCGAAACTCGAGATGAGTATTTCGGCCAGACGAAATGGGCATGCGCCATTTTCTCTTAAAAATTTCATATGACAAAATATATTCAACAAAAGAAAACATTAGTTATTGTACAATCAAGGCGTTTCGATAAAATTTATATATTAAAAAACGTGCAAAAATATCGCACCATAATGTCGCACCGCAACCAGAAAGATTGTAATAAATATAGTTTTTATATAGATTTTGATATGTTTTTCCACGACATCTGGTTACCTCGATGAAATAACAAGATCTTGCGTGCATTCGACAGCGTTTACGGATCGCGAATGAAATTAATGCATGAAATGTACTTTTTAAATTGCAACATGTTTCTTCAATATTACTCAATCGTACATCGTTTGTCTGCATAATTGTGTGCAACTCTGTAACAAGATTTTTACGTCAATAACGTCTGGTTCGCCATCCGTAAAAACAAACGAAATACATAACGCATCGTTTGGGCGAAGATTTTTTTTTAAAGATACACGTATTATATATACATACGAAATACACCGATTATAATATACATATTAAAAATGCATTTATTTCGTGGATAGAAAATATATAGACATTTTAAATGCGAGATGAAATTTTAAGAACTTGCATTATTCAAGAAAAAATATATCACCTATTCTTAAGACAGTTGCATCACAGCAGAAGAACGAGCAAGTAACTTGCAGGTAGCGCTTGTGAAATCGAATTATACCCGATCACAATCAAATAAACCTACAACGACCACAAAGGGAATCGAACTTGTTAGGAGTCCGGTTGTGTTCGTGAACATATTGTCCACTCATTAACATTCACGGCGTGACTTTTGGCGTCATCCGATTGGCGATTTCGGTGAACGTGAAGGGACGTAGGATTTCTTATCGAAGACGCCCGAGTCAAAAAATAAATTCACATTAAGATCTCTAGATCTTCAGTGAGGTTTTCGAGGATTATTAGCTCGAGATGTAAAGATTGCATTCAACATTGAAAGTAATCCCAGTTTGTACCTCAAAATCCTACTTATGGTCGGTTTTACAACGTCGAGGATCAAACTAGTACTACAGGATCAACATTTGACCCTCAAAAACGTCTAAATATATAAAAAAAATAATTTATACGGATTTCAACCTCTAAATCCTAATATGACGTAATTTTCCATAAAAATTGTTTTATTCGCAAAACATAGTATAATATCGAAGAATAATACACTTCACAATAAACCAACTACGTAATAACGCCAAAAATGGAGCAATAAATTTATTTAACATACTACTATAACAATAAATATAATTTCATTATATTGTTAAATTTTTAACTTATACATGTAAAATATAGTTCTATAACCTGGTTACTTATAAATAAAAATGCATTTTTTTTAAAAAGGAACAAAAATTTTCTAAGTCCGAAATACTATTTTTCCCTTAATGAGAGTTTTGAGGTTGTAGACAGAATTTCAAATCAGCGCGTATTTTCTCATTTGAACCTCAAAATCTTCAATGATCATTTTGGGTGTTACAGTAGAGTTACTTTCGACGCGGCAAATAATACATCAAAGGATTTGAGGCTTCTGAGGTCAAAACTAGAATTTGTTTTTGACTAGGGCGGTTTTATTGTATTATGAGTCGTGTTCTTGATATGAGTATGCGATAGCATTTCACTGAAACGGTTGCTTGTGATCAATTTCCAACAGTGAATATTTAGATAAATAATATAACACTATGCAAATGCACAATATACCTATATAGTGTTGTTTGTACTTTATATTAACTACACAATATAATATAACATGTTAACAATACAATTATTAAAAATTCTACGAAATTGGCGTCTATAAAGTACTTTTTTAATGATCAATTTTTTTTTATTTCGTATTTCCAAGAAAGACACCCACATATATTATTTTTCCATTAATTTAGTTTCGACGCACCCCTTACATAATATGCGTTAATTAATTAAACAATATAACAATAAAAAAGCCGGCAGTGATACATCTAATTTGGAAAGTTAAATGTATTTTCCTGTAGAAGCTATTTATAGAAGTACTGTAGATGACAATGTGCATTTGGAAGCAATTCAAAGTACTATCGAATCTGTCAGCGTTCGCCTTAACCAGACAGACAGACTTTTAGTGCACGCACGAAGCATATTAATTAGATTTTAATAGCTTCGACGAAACCTTGGTCTGTAGGTACTCACCGATGTTATTGATCACTACTATTGGATACCAAAATTGGGCGGATCTTGGGGGGGCGATTTCATGGGGGTCATGATTTTTCCTGGACTGGGTTTTTGTAAAAGACAAATAATGTTACTTTTATATATATATAAAAGTAACATTATTAAAAAGTAACATTAACATTATTAAAAGTAACATTAACATGATGTTTTGAGCACTACTGTCAAAAATGAATATTTAATATTGCCAAGTGCTTTACGCTACGCCTAGAATCTATTATACGCTTTTAAACTCTATTAAAAATGTAATGTATGTATTTGTATAGTTCTAACGAGCGATAAGTTGCTATCTTCTTTGTATAATCATATGTAAAATACAATATTTATTCACTGAATTGTCGTTTATTTGCGTGTACCATGTAATATTACCAAGCTGAACTTAAGATTCTGCTTAAGTTTCTAGGACTTACAAACGGTATTGTAACGTTTTCCTTTAATTTTCTTAACCGTTGAATCTGTGATCAAAGCAAGAAATTATCTAGTAAATTTCTGAAGGTACACCGTTTAATACGTTTTATTTTAAAAAAATTTAAATAATATGGCGTCTAGCGGCGCCCATCTTGAATATTGGTTATTCTCATATTTTCAGTGGTACTCATGAGATCGAGACGATCTGCTGATTTTAGTCTTCTAATTTTATAGAGCAAGCGGTACGGCTGTAGAATGCCACAAAATATTTACACAAAAATATTTGGCCTGACAACATTGCATATTATAAACAAATTAATATGCAAGCTAATAAAGAACTGTCTTCATTTTGCATTTTGTAATCGAGAAAAAAGAATTGGGTGCCAGAAACGTAACAATCGAGCGAAAATTATTAATTTGTTCTTCATACTTATTGGCAATAAGTTAAAGTTTTGAACAGACATAGGACGGGCTATCGAGCTTCTTTTTTTTAAATTAACGTTATTCAAAGCGAAATTTGAAAGGGAATACATTATTACAAATACATTTACAATTTTTATTTACATTGTCAGTCTCGACATAGGATCTGATATCAGTTGGCTTAAAATTGAATGAAACCAAGATCAAGATGTTAATCGGGGATCCAACTAATGAGATTATAGCCAAACAGAAATAAGAAGTAAACGGAAATAATTAAATACCTATCTGAGGATGAACAGAGTGAGGGCAAGATGCAAATAAGCATTTCACAATGCTAAAGGTCTTCTTTTCATCAAGAAGACCAAAATGCACTAAAAACCGCCGAGTTAAGCTGGGCCTGAGCTGAGCCGGGCTAAGCTGCAAGAAACGAATCAAGATCATTAAGGTTCGAAGAATGTTACCATGGTTACCTTTTGAGACGAATTCGACACCACAGACCACACTTGCATGTAGGAGGACTCGCTTAGACAAGATGTGAGCAAGTGCAACAAGGACCGAGAAGAATTGGACCACAGGACAAAGTAGAGATTAAAAAAGCTGCGAATGACCTTCACCAATTTCCAGAAACGGACGCGGAAAGTTGTGTTCCAAGTGATGAAAACGAAGAATGAAAGATTGAAGTGATTTTTATTGACAAATGATAGTATCTGTTACCTATCTTGACTGTAGTTTCTGGTTAAAGGTTGCACGGATACCAGCTGGTTGTACAATCCCATCACTCCTAATCCAGAACAGCATCTACACTCTTCGCATACGCTACCTTTGATATATGAGAACTTGTCCCTTTCAGTCTTTTCCACTGGCTGGAGGTTGGGCCGAAAATGATGATGATGATGTATTGGTCTCGGCATGAGATAGTGGAGTTTTCACTCCAAAAACCATTAAGACTGCGACCGACGAAGTGCTATTGACAAAACTGTATTGAACATTTTTTAGTATGCCTTAGACATTGATCTACGAAACAAACCAGCCTCATGAATAACGTTTGTACAAAATGGGTGGGTCGGAATGAACTTTAATCTCGAGCGGTATGGTCCATTTGTATTTTTCGTGAGTCCCGTATTGTGGCGTAAGTAACGGCGTGCGGGTGCACCGACCGGATGCAAGTCGTTGCACCGGCTTTGGGCGGGTCATTGCACTTTGGGATTCGGTACTGTCAACAGCGAAAATGATTATTTGTTTATACTTCTTCTGTTACATTCTTTATTATTTCCAATTATATGTGGAAAACGTAAGACGTCGAAATAAAAACCTCAAAAAAAAAAATATATACTTTCGTTTCTCGGAACATAGTTTATATATATTGCAACACATAAGTAAACATGGAAAATAAAATAAAAAAATATATATTAAGTACGTCTGTTTGAATACTTCTAAATTGTATTATATTTTTCCGGTTCTCCTAAACTCAAATTCATGATATCGTTTATGAGATAAACAAATAGAGATATTTTTTTTAAATTCTTCGAATATAATCTATGTGTTGTGCATATAATATGCATTCTTTATACAATAATTGTACCTATAATTTTAAAGTATTTAAATTTTCGTCGGCGATTGTACGATAATAGGTTCAAAGTTACATCACTTCTTTAAGTAAGAGACAGATGGTCAAGTTCAACGAATCGAGTACATTGTGTTTTGTTTTGAAGATGAAACAGAAATTCATAACTAGTTTTTGCAAACCAAAAAAGGTAACGTTTTTAGTATGATCAATCCTATTAAAAACTTTATTATGCAGATATAAATGAATATATAAAATTAATATATTTATGAGTAACCGAATGGACTGAATTCAATGACCTTAATAAATTTAAATTTGAACAAATATCAATTAATTGCGTGTTTTAAAATAAAAGTTCAAAATATACTACGAACATAAAAAGGGAAAAAATATCGAAAAATCAGTGGATACGGTATCTGGAATTTAGAAAATAGAAATAGATAGAACTTATTTAACCAATATCAAATTATTCACACACTCCGATGACTTTGGCAGTACAGGAGGAAAAGTTGGATTTGATACAAATTTTTTATTTTATCCTTTTAACAAATAAATGTTTTTTTCTCTCTATGGAACAAATGATCAAAATATTTATATATAATGACAGCTGTTTTTTTTTTTTCTTATCAAACACATGCGAACAGTGTTCGTGAATTTGATGAGGCCACACGAGTCGCGCCGGACACCCAGCAAAAATAATTGATCGGCATAGCTTTTATATAAATATATTTTCTGCGTTTTCACTATTCGCTATGACCAAAGTAAAAGTGACTTGCAAATAGCTGTCATCGTGCATGGTAATTTTGTCAAAAATAAACAACATTACACATGTAAGATGTTAGAATGGAAAGTGAGCGAAAGTTAAGGCAGCGACACGATATTACATCGCGAAGATGTGTTCCGAATAAAATCTATTACGAATTGAGGGTGAACGATTTGCCTAGAACTCGATTCATATATTGTTTTGGCATAAATTGTGAAGATATACAACGATATATAAGTTTTGTGATTAATGAAAATGTAATAAATACTCCACATGTTAGTAAATACAGATAGAACAGAATTAATGATAATAAGTAAGTATTTATTGTTATAAATTCTGATTTATTGTCTGTGCTTTTTATTTATTCAATACAGATTTTTTTTAAATATAATGGCATTCAAAAGAATTTTGTATAGCCTATAAATATGTATTGTATCTTTGTAAGATTAGTTGTGTGAGGGACGTTTGATATTCTCTTTTGTCATCGAGTGGCAAATATTCATGTTGTATGTAGTCGCCTATTTGTGGCAAACATAAGAACAGACAAACACATACATATGCCTTTTTTTCATTCAATTTAATGCATTTTTTTTTATTTGCTTACTGATTTATTTATTAAAGAATTGAATAATATCTATATCTACTCAATATGAATGTTGTAATTTATAACCATTTTATCCATTTGTTCAGTTCGCTTTAACAATCCACAAATATATATTAATTAACCTGCTCGCTCCTCTGGGCTTAAATTAAAATTTAGCAATAATATTCTATTCACTAACGCTCCTCCGAGCTACTACATACATAAAAACAAAAGAATTTGGTTACCAAAGAAATATACATATAATGATTAAAAAGCGTTTTTATAGTTACCATACGATGTATCGAAATTATATATGGTCAATAATTTGTGGTATCACATGTTCTTACTATATATCAATTTTCGTCAAGATCGGTCAAACATTTATTAAGTTATATGACAACAAATAGACGTACAGACCAAAATTTTAAAAATGCTAGAATTGGTGTCAATGACTGTTTATCGCAATATTCAGTAACCGAATATTTATCCCGATACTCGATAAAAAAAAATGTACGTACAGACAGAACCAACAGATTTATATAGTAGTACAGATAAGATGTAATGGCAGTTGCGAAGTGTTTAAAATTCATCAAGCCAGCAGAACTCAAGTTTAATAATATTCAACGAATAAACAATACGAAGGCTGCTTGTAATCTAGATAAATATTGCACAATTTTTGAAGCACAGCGAAACGAGCTGTCAAGTAAAGGTTAGTGATGTACTTAATTTTATGAAGGACTGTATTACGCAAAGGAGACTATAGCGGCGGTTTTTTTTTTTTTTGTAAACAGACAATAAACCGCATAGAAAAGTTTCCGAGAAAATCGTTTAAAATTTATATATAACATTTTACATAAAATATTTATAGATAATAGTGAAAATGAAATTTACAAAATAAAAGATTTAATATTTACAGAAATTTCGTATTTAAGAATTCGATCGAGATTTAGTATTTATTAAAAATCGATACTAGATCTGATCCTGCTCCCTGATTTCGGGCATTACCTTATATTTCAAATATTGTATATTACTATAGTAAAACTTAAATTCGGTAGCAGTACACAGAATATTGTCCACCCAGGCAGAATCGTGAACCAAAAAAGTTAATGTTAGCGTTAATGTTTAATATCTATGATGTCTATCTATTGCTCATATGATAGGACATGCTTTTATAAAACTGAACTGAAATTCGCTACTCATTGCCATCTCTGCGTAGTGATTTGTTTTATCGACGTGACCTACTGAAATTGTTACTGCCAAATAGCCTAGATTACTTATCAAAACCAAGTGTATACCAGAACCTGGACTGCTAACGTATTTCTATGTTGTAAAAAAAAAAAAAAACTCATATAAATCGGACCAGTTATTCTTTAGCCATAAACATGCACAGAGACATCCCGCGTTTTATAATATTTATGGAAGTGAAATTTCTGAAGATATTGGTTAGTCGTTTGTTTAAAAACCTAAGAATTTTTTATGAATTCTAGTAGGACATAATAGTTATTTTGCAACTACAAAGTAGTTTTAAAACACGCATTACTGTGACGCAACTTTACTCGAATTGTAATTACCTCCGTATAATTCCTCGTTAAATCGTTAAATTCGTAATTAAGAAGATAATTAACGGTAACACTTAAAGCGATTGCATCATTATGCTATGTGTACCACAAAGACTTTCACTTAGCATGGCGCCATTGTTATTCGAAGGTTCGTATCAAGTTAGTAATGACCTTTTTTATTAGTATGACACGTAAAGATGTAATACGACCACGGCAAATCGCATTACTTCTTAATTATGTCGTATTATTCGAAACATGTAAACGAACTATGTCTACTCGCTCGTTGTTTTTGTAATGGCCATCGTACACTCGTACAGTGTATCGGGCCATAGACTTCAGATTTGCCTCACGCATATTGACAACTTCACATACATTTGAAGACTTTAGTACAACGTATGCAACTCTGCCGCAGTGAAGTTAGTCACGAAAGCGTCGCAGTGGCATAAAATTGTCAAACGGTGGAGGAGAAGGAAGGGGAAGCGGTAAAGTTACGTGCGTCATACTGTACATTAAGCAGGTTTCCTCGCTGATGCGTGTCTATGGGCTCGAACTTGCGTCTTTTACATCGTGGTCGGGAGTGTTGACTATAATTATGCTTGGAATTTCTAATTGCTATTGTTCCTATCGTACTCATTCTGATACAAAAATATTTTTAAGAAAAAAAGATTATTCTTTGTCTTATTCTAAGGCCTACATTAAAGTTTTTTCAGAATTGGATTACAATTCGTTTAGCGGTTAGAGCGCCATATGAAGGATAATTACTATAAAAAATTACGATACTTCCACATTTCATAATTCCACTTCCACATAATTACATCCACGACTAGTCAATACTTTTTGCCAAATTTAATGCGGTAAATTATTTAATACCTTCATCTGCAAATCATCCCAAGAAGTGACATGAACAAACATTGTCTACGTTTACCCATTCCTAGAGAACGCGTCGCTTCGCAGTCGAAGGTCAGCTTGGGCAATCACACTCAATGTTTGCGTTTGCAAATTGTTTTATCCTTTGCGACAGTGTGTGACACTCCAAGAGACCCCTCATTGTTTCGTGTGTACACAGAGTAGTTTTTTTTTTCTGACTTGCAGTGCTCTTCGAGGTTTCGCCGGCATGTGGAAGCGCGTGAAACAAACCACTTACGTTGGCTCTTATATTTTATGCTTCTAGCTTCTATTCTATTTTTTTTTTTGGGTTCTACAATCGCTTAGGAACCTTCATGTTATCTCTTAATTTACAGAAGGCGATGGTACACAGACATATATCGACAATCTGAATTCAGACATACGCTTAGTGAGACATTTTAATACATCATCGAAATCACTAGGACAAAATAAAATGATGATGTGATATTAAACGACATTATAGAAAAAATACCGATATTAATTTAATATCACATAATATATAATACACATGAGTGGTTACATTTAAGAGTAATATGCATTAGGAGTGTGTTTAAAAGTAATCTCTTTTGACAATACATAATACGAAATAAAACTGGCCGTTTCTTTGTCGTATTGTCGACTTATTTTTTTTTGTTGAAAATGCTAGATAAATCATTTCGTTCATATTGTTTCATTTTTCATTGGTATTTATTTATTTTGACTTGTCGCAAACAAAACGCAATAATGTTAAGAATTGAGCGTCGAACATTCATTAAATTTCTCACTAGACAAATACCCCATCGCAGATCAGACAACGAATCTTAAATATTAAGGATTTTCGCACTATTAATGTAACTAATTTTTAGTAGTAATAGGCGATCTCTTACGGCCGTAACCTAAGATGTGCCAACAGTGAATAAAATAATTTATAGAAGATTGTTAGATTGCTAGAAGCGTGGGCATTAGTAAATAACCCGTAAACTAAATTATTCATCAATATTTAGGCAAGTCCAAGGTCAGTGTGCGTTGGGTCCATATGTAGATGAATCCGTTCGACATATAGTGATGTAATAATGATAGGAATGTGTGACATTTTACAAGACGATTTTCAAACGTGGTTAGGGGTAAAAAGATGTAATTAATTTTATAACAATAACCTGTGATGAGACCTGATTTAGAAAGTAAAAAGAATAATTGCAGGCGATCATGTAACTTTCAAATGATTTGACCGATTGAAATAATATTCAATATTTGTTATGTCAAAGTAATGGTCTATGGCCAGACCAGGATTTGACAGGCCGCGTTATAGACATGCCATTTACAAACTTGTAGTGATGTACCAAAATTAATTATATAGATACCGTACAAATTTCTGTTTAATACCAAAAACATCACAGAATATGAATCCGATGGATTAAGCTGTGGTCGAGTTATTGATAAATTTTATTACAATTATAAACCGAAATTATTTATATTAATTTTGAAATATTTGAAATATTTGTGCAAAATTAAATTAAAAAAAAAAAGCTGCTCGCCACCTACCGGAACGGGCGGAACAACGTCTGCCGTAAACCCAATTAAATAGATTCCGAAATCAGCCCGAGAAAGCGATGTGCAATACATTGCGCAAATACTTGGTCCGTACGAAACGACAGTGTGAAGCAATGGTGGTGTTAAATAACGGCGCGCCGTACTCTGCCCGGCTGAGTTTTAGTGATGCACATCGCACCGACCAGATTCCACATTGTGTCAGCGCCTCAGTCTTTGGTGACGTGTTGAAAACCGTTTTTGCGACGAAATTTTGACAGAAAGAGTGAGTGAAATAGAAAATGGTGTCCCATTTTCTATCTCACTCATCGCGTTGGGATTTATGGAATTGTAATGAATGAGAATATGTAGGAAAAAAAATTGTGCATCTATCGCTTAAAAAATTTTTAATGGTCAAATTCTCGGAGTTCGAATTTTTTTTTGTAACTATCTACGCATTAGCTTACATTGCCTCAAAATATTTTAGCTTGAATTTGAATAAACAATAGACATTTTCTTTGATTATCCATTAAAATAATCAATACATATAAAACCTAAATGTGCGGTGGAGGGAACCTCGTCAACATATATAAATAATGCAAAGTAGGAGATAAATTCAGAGTTTCGTTTAATATTTTAGAAAGAATATTCACTTATTAAAAGTTAGATATAAAATAGTGAATTATAATTTAAATAATGAGATATAAAGATAAAGAAAGACAGTCATATGCTGGGGGCATAACGTTTTTACGTTATGTTACGATTCCAGACCTATCGGTCGACAATTAAATTCGAATTACATTCCAAAAACGATTGAAATAATTTTTCATATTATCTCATGAAATAAGAGATAGTAGAGGATGTTGCAAAAAAAAAATGCACGAACACCAGAAAAAAATAGCATCGGCGTCAAAAAGGGGATTAAAATCGAACCGGTACCGGTATTAAAATAGAGATTAAGACCGACATCGAAGCCGCGAGCGGAAACATGTTCGAAAATGATCATTGTCAAATTTTAATTAGATATCGACATCGATATGGACGGGAAACGGCTGGTTATTTACACTACAATAAGATGATAATATGGAAGTAATGGTAAATGTCAAATCGGCTTGACTCTGCCTAGATGATATTGCAGTTCTTTGAACTCATCAAAAATATGTTAAAAAACAACTGGCCAATAGCGTGTCGGACCATGCTCATTATGGGGTTCCGAAGCCGTTATTACAAAGAAATGCACTGCAGATGAGAAAAGTACGTTGTTACTCTTTTTCCATGTTTCCCGCACAGAATAGTTGTAAACACTTAGTCGCCTATAACTAGAAAAACAAGTAGATATGTGGAATATTACTATTAAACTAGTGTAAACTGAAATACATGAGCAAAAGAGCGTATCTTCATGGCACTTACGTTCTATTGTTAAGAAGCACAGTGTTTCGGCAATAACTCGAAAACAGCATACCCGACCATGATCTAATTTTAGTTGACTTTCAACTAAAATTATTTATTAAGAGTTTCTTACCAATTTTTGTCTGGAAACTTGTAAATTAAAAAAGAAGTTTATATATACTTTATAAAAAACTTTAATATATTAATCATTACTTTGAAGGGATTTCGTAATACAAATATAGGGATGAAAGTAATTTTGATAAAGATTTGGTGATGGGGGCCGATCAAAATTATTCGTGGCACGTTATTTTAAACTTTGTTTGCGTAACTAAACTCAGCGTCGCTGATGAATAAGAAAAATAACAGAGACCTTGGTTGCCCTAAGTGAAACGTGTATAAACACATTAGTGCTAATGAGACGACGCGATGTTTCAGTCACCATCTACATCGACGTGTTTTCAAAGACCTTGTGATACGCGGCTTACTGCGACGGCGCGATGGATACATAGGCAATAGATTATGAATGCCACGCGTCGTACAATATCCGAATAATTACTGTTATATTTACAACTATGATGTTGTATGAAGACTATGATAGACAATAATAATTTTAACGTGTATCCAAGTCATATAGAACAAAATATTGAAAAGTTTTGTAAAATACTTTCAGCGGACCATATTATTTAAGTAATAGAGGAAATCTTTGATTTATTTAGAAAAAGCCACAAAACTCGATACATTTTATATAGTATTATTACTTATATAAATTAAGCATGTACAGTTTTTATGTGTAATTTTTACGCGTTTAAATTAGGTACTTTACAAATGTTCTAATTTATATATACTGTTTATATCTATATTAACATGAGTTAATTTATAAAATATTCTAAAAGTTATAGAGAATAATGTAAAGTCGGTTGCTTATTTATACATAAGTAGAATTATATTTTTTAATTATATCTGTGTCATCTATTTTACGTGTCCATTAATAACGTATTATTATTAAATCGATGGTGCGCGTTCATTAAACATATAATAAATACATTTAATAGAGAAATAACGTCGTTTATTAAATTACAAATTTCATCAAGTTACAATCTGTATGATTTCTATTAATTAAAAAATTTCAATATTTCTGTTTCAAATGAAACAATTTACCAAATTATTGATTCATATTGAAATAAAATATTATTTAAATTTAATGTTTGCAGTTGCTGATACAATGGCGACTTCTGTACTCCAGCGCGAGGATTGCCGAAGGGGACGCGAACCCGAAACGGAAATGCCCGAAGGCGGCCCGAGGCTGACCGACGATGAACGAGTGCGCCTTCTCGAGAAGGGGGAGCGGGAGACGGGGGATCTGCCCTCGGAGTTGAGAGAGGCGGCGAGGTTGGAACTCAGAGAAGAGGACTCGTTGAAGGAACATTCCTTGGCGCAAATGAGGCATTTCATAGAGAAGCATCCGGCGATTAAGAAGTGTCGCACGGGTACGTGAACAAAATTGATAAGAATGCCGTGACTTACCCCAACACACACCCACACACACACATACACACATCCACACACACACACACACACACACACACACACACACACACACACACACACACACACACACACACACACACACACACACACACATACACACACACACACACACACACACACACACACACACACACACACACACACACACACATATATATATATATATATATATATATATATATATACAAATACAAAACTAAAATAAAAAAATGAAGGGATAAATATTTTTAAATACAATTAAAAATCGAGCCCCATCTACAAAACAATTTTATTTTCCTAATAGCTCCTTTGTTTACCTTTTTTTTTGTGTTTGAGAGAAAAGGAAAGATTTATAACGTAACAGGCCTTCCTCGTTGTATTGCATAGGTATGTGGCCGCGTGAAATTCTTACTACTCTGTAATATCTATGGATGGTCGAGTTACAGGCGCGGTGCGTCTATCGCCTTATGAATGCATTATGTTTACGTTGCTATGATATTGCTGTATATGTTTAAAGGCGTAATGTGTGATAGCAATTCTATGGTTGTGTTTATATTTTAATATGCCTTTAATAGGGTTTTGGTTTATAACAACGGCGACAAAAAGAAATTGTGTTGAACGGTATGACCAAATTATTATGAAAATTAGAAAAAAATATATTCGTTTATCTTTTACAGCTATTTTCTCGTATTTGAAATTACATAGCGAACAATAACTAAAATTTAAATTTGCAGTTCAGCAATTGCATATTGCATATTTACTTCACAATACATTTTTTTATTCGTACCGCGTCATGGAATTTTCTGTACGAACAAAAACACCGGCACACAAAAAAAAAAAGTTGTCTGTACACCGAGCGCCACCTATCTACGGGCATGTTTTTCGACCCGCTGAACACGAATTTCAAGTCGGTTTAGGCCGTCCAGCCCTCAGTTTCGAGTAAATTGCAAAAAACCCCAAAAAATCGCGAAAATTCGATGTTTTAGTAAGAAAAAAAATTTGAGGATCTAAGAAAAGCATGATTTTTATGTATTTCGATCTGTGAAATACTAATTTTGATTGTGCTTCAATTATAAGCTATTTTAAATCGAAAAAAATTGGAAAAAATCACAAAAAATTGGAATTATCTCGGTATAAAAAATTTGTGGACGCGGATTGACGAAAATTTCATTTCATTGCATGATCGCTTGTACTTGCAACCAGGGCACCTCCTCGGGTGACGGTGGGCAACAGAACCATCTGGCAGAGTCCCTGGGTTAACGGCGTGTGCCGTCATGGCAGGTACAAGTGATAAGTACTTTACGATGCAGGGATCCGGAAACCCAGTATCGGCGTCTGGTCAGGGTGAGAAAGCAGGCCCGCAGGCGTCGTCATCCAGCGACTGCAGCTCTTCAGTAGTGGGAAACTTGGCTACTGGAGAGTGTACTATTACAAGAAGCAATTCCCATCTGTGCAATAAGAATCTGATCTATTCTGTTACATTTGTGGGGAGTTTGAGCCGATAAAAACCGTAGAACTTTTACAGATAGATTAAAACAAAGTTATGAAGAATGCTTTCGCATTCAGATTACAAATTTGGATTCAGTTTGGGTCCCACACTTTGTTTGTGGTCGATGTCATATCATGTTGATGGGAAAAAAATAAGACAAAAGAAAACTTAAAATTTACGATTCCCATGATTTGGACTTCACCAACAAATTCGCACAACTGTTACTTCTGTATGACTGACATTGCCGGTTTTACTTCTTCAAATAGAAGTAAAATAAAATACGCCAATGTTTCATCAGCTGTTAAGCCACAGAAAACAGTTATTGATGATGAAACCGAAGCTCTTGAAGAGATGGAAGTAGAGAAAGAAGAAGTGCCAATGGAGGAAGAAGATGAAGAAGAGGAAGAAGAAATTCTTGGAGATGAAAATCCTAAAAATAAGGATTTCATGCCAGATAAGAAAACAAAAGACCCTGAAACATTTAGTCGAGAAGAACTAAATGATCTCATACGAGATTTAAATTTACCAAAGGATGGAGCTGAATTACTGGCATCAAGGCTAAAACATAAAAATTTATTAGCTCCTTAAATTTTCGTCAACCCGCGTCCACAAATTTTTTATACCGAGATAATTCCAATTTTTTGCGATTTTTTCCAATTTTTTTCGATTTAAAATAGCTTATAATTGAAGCACAATCAAAATTAGTATTTCACAGATCGAAATACATAAAAATCATGCATTTCTTAGATCCTCAAATTTTTTTTCTTACTAAAACATCGAATTTTCGCGATTTTTTGGGGTTTTTTGCAATTTACTCGAAACTGAGGGCTGGACGGCCTAAACCGACTTGAAATTCGTGTTCAGCGGGTCGAAAAACATGCCCGTAGATAGGTGGCGCTCGGTGTACAGACAACTTTTTTTTTTTGTGTGCCGGTGAAATTGACGTATCAAAAATATCGCAATAAGTCAAAGAATGATTTTGTTTTAACATCGGTAGACTCTCGGAGCTAACGTTTAATTTTGAATTCAAGACATAGTCGAAATCTGTGTGCAATCGATACCGTGAGAAATATAAACCGTTGCTAACGAATTCAAAGGGTGTGAGCGGGCACACTGCCCCATAGAGCTACTTCATCTGAATACGTAATACATGAGATAACTCGCCTTGAATTATGCAACGAAAGCGTATCTTTGGCCAGAGCCCATCAATAATTCAAGGAAATTTCATATTTCGCAAGCAGATGTACGTACCTGACTACCTATAATACAAACACTGAAACGAATTAAAAATATGATCATTGAAAATATTTCATCGTTACGATTAAAGATACAAATTAGTAAAATACGAATTTTTGTTTATCTGTATTTTAAAAGCAGAATATATGTAATAACATAAAAATATTATTGACCGTTAACAGCCTACTTCAATGAACGTAATTAGCAATTCGATGAACGTAACTGAAAATTTGGCAATAATGTAATTAGAGAAATATGTGATTTGAAGTCTGCGGTTTAGTCTAGATGAATACTATAGGAGTCCTATAATTATAAAAAAAATCGATCTCGCGCTGATCCCAATCCTTGATTTTGTTGCTGTTTTCAATTTTTAATCCATAGTCGGACGAGATCCCATATTATTGTTATCAATAAATGATTACAATTTCCACTGCATTTTAATACTTTTTCATTTATAATACTATAAGGACAAACACTTTTTTTTTTAATATCTTCATTGTATAGACCATAGACGAATATGAATAGTATAGACTTTCGACTGTTAATTGTTCTGAACATAAATATTAACCAAGTGCGATCAAAACAAATTGACATTCATTGTATTAACAATGAATATCGTTTGAACATTCCTGTATATTTGATAATGATTGAGCAAGTACACAGAACGCTACCGTTTTTAGAAATCCGTTTTGTCATTCAAATTCTTGAGCGACGATGTCATTTCAGCGACTTTATGCTGTAAAAAAAAAATTAAATAAAGTTGATGCAAGCGTAAGATCCATTCTGCGGCCTGTATTGTCTTTTTACATACAAACATAATAAATCGATAGTTTTTATAATTCCCGTCTGTCTGTCTGTGAATTTGTTTGCAAACTCCGAAAAAGTATTGCACAGAATTTGGTGAAATTCGGTATGATAATAAAGGTATATGTATATGTTATTGATAAAAATTATATATGTTATTTCAGAATACAAGGGTATTCTGAAGTAACATATATTATTAACTTCCCGCTAAGAAAATTGAAAATTTTCTAAAATTTTCGAGAAGTTATGGTTTCACCCCATTTCGCAAAAATCGAGTTCTCATCAGATCTCGACGTTCTGAGGGTCTAGAAAGCTTCCCTGATCATCCCTGAGATGATGTCTGTATGCTGTGTGGATGTGTGCGTGTGTGTGTGCGTGCGTGTGTGTTTGCGTGTGAGTGTGTGTGCGTGTGTGCATGTGTATGTGTGGATGTATGTAAGCCTCTTATAACTTTTAAACGGCTTGACTGAATCGAGCCCACTAAACGGCGTTCCAAAGAGTTTCATTAAACTTAGATTTCCTGAAAGTTTGGGTTGATTTGGACCGGTAGATTTTGATAAATTTTCAAAAAACAAAGAAAAAAAATTTTTTTAAAGTGATTTTTTCAAAATAAATTTAAAATGGTTTGACCGATCAATTCCAAAATCTAATCAGCTCTTAACCTATTAAAAACACGTCGATTGCCGCAAACCGGGACAAAATCGGTTGATTCGTTTGCGAGAAATCGTTGTCGAAAGAAATCGAAGCAAACCGTTTTTTTTTTTAAATAACTACGGAACGGATAAAATTAGCGGGAAGTTGCAGAGTTGGCCTTTAGGGTCAAATTTTTTTTTCTCTTCTCGCTACCATTTTTTTTACATTGTATACATTTTGAACAGAATCGGAATCGAGTACTCGATCATAATCGCAATTAAAAGCGAGGCCAGGAATGGAATCGAAAGCGGAAACAAGATCGGTATTGTGGTCGACCATGTGGTCGTTAAATATAAAAGTCGAAAAAATTTGTTCGATGGCCGCGCGGGCGAATATTAAATAAAAATGTTCGATAATACTCATGAATTATTTTCGCAGACGCGCCGTTCCTGCTTCGTTTTCTTCGCACGAAGAAGTACTCCGTGCCGCAGGCCTGTTCGATGCTCGAGCGCTACCTGACCATCCGCCAGCTGCATCCGCAGTGGTTCCACAAGCTGGACCCGCTGGACCCTAAAATCGCCGCCGTCATCGACGCCGGGTACCTCGTGCCGTTGCCAAAGAGGGATGGCGAAGGTCGTAGAGTTATATTGTCTTGTGTCGGTAAGTTACGCTCGTTATACATTTTTTTTTATAGAGGGTAACATTGATATCAATTGTCCAGGATTAGAGAATTGACTGAAATTCGGGGAACGTACATTCTATTAAAAATTCTGTTGTTTATGAGGTTTTGTGGATTTTTTTGTACAACACACACAACAGTTGGCGCGGGTTTCCATCGAAATCATACACTGGAAATCTATATATACCTTTAACTTTTGCCTTGAATCGGAGTAAGGCTCATAAATCTTATAACCCTGATCAAAAATTCGTCTAGTTTTTAAATGTGTATTGCCAATAAGCTTACTTTAAACGTAGTAAAATATTCATTATTATGGTAAAACTTTATTCATGAACACGACACAGAATTCTATTTAGAATGAAATTCTCGATCACTGAATTTACACAGCACTTGACAGTTTTTACGTTAAAAGCGAAGTCGTGTTGAAAGGTTTATACAACTTATTATCATTGTATAATGTCTTATTTTCCCCTTAGGGCGTTTCGATCCATACGCCCACGACAGCTGCACAATGGCCAGAGTGCACTCTATGATTGTGGAGTTGCTGCTCGACGAGCCGCGCTCGCAGCTGTGCGGGTACACGCACGTCAACGACGAAGCCGGGATGCAGATGCCGCACCTTAGTCTATGGTCGTTGAACGACGTGCGCACGATGCTCAACTGCATTCAGGTGAGCAATATAATTCAGACAATTAAAGTCAGTATTTTGAAAATAACCAGAATAAAGTAGTGCATTCGCTGTCAGGAATGTTATTTCGTCTATGGATTGGGCTGTCTATGCTCATCACTGTGAGCTGACTATTGATAGTTGCAAGAATGTTTTTTGCTGGTTGGAATTTCCGCAGTTATGTCATCAGTAACAGTCCATAATTAATCATTGCAAAAAACTATTAAAAAATGTTGCCATTCACTCAATACGTGGAATTGAACAATTCCTCGTGTCGTTTGTTACAATAAAACAATAAATTGAACAATTATGACATTTTTTTTTAATTCTTTTAAACTTGGATCCATATATATTTTATTAATTTCCTTTTCCTTATAATTATTATATGCATCATTTTTATAAAATATTCTGCTAAGAAATTTTTTGAGCTCGATGTCTCACAAGGGCAATGTAACATTGCTGTGTGTATGGGATGGTTTATCTGTCGGCCGTAATGCAATGGATTGTAAATTAAATATAAAGCTACTTAGTTACTACGTTTCTATCCTTGTTACTAAAATGTGTCGACATTTTTGAAGGATAATTTTCAATAATATGGACAATAAACTATATACAACGTCTAAAATAATATATTATTTCGTTGATAAATTCTGTTACACACACGCTCTTACGCAGACGACGCTGGTAGGTCTTACATGCCTTTGTCAATAACAGCTGTAGAATTTACATAATAGCATTGTTTATATATTATTGGATCATAAACATTGTTATGTGTATGAAACTTCTCAGATATATTTAAGCTACGGTTACTTACAACTTATAATTAACCGGTTTGTTAATCGATTATATTAACCTTTCAGAACTCAACTCCTATGCGACACAAATGCACACACTTTGTGAACGTCCCTCACTACGGAGCTAAATTTTTCGAATTTGCTGTGTCTTTGTTGAGCGACAAACTCAAGGATCGCGTAATGGTAAACATTTTTTTTTTGTTAAAAACCCCTGTGTTTTTAAAACTTGATAAATATTTAATTAAAATATAAATATTGTAATTAATATTTTTATGTCGATGGAATATGAAATAGACTTGTACGCGAATTAATATGACAAATACCGATAATTTTTTTTTTAAACATACTCAAGATTATAATTATGCACTTACACATTATTTTGTGAAGTAATTTAAATATACACAATGCGTTATTAGCTTTTTACAATAATGTATTATTTGAATTATTTTTATTGGCTTACAGTTCCATCGCAATGCTGAGGAGCTGACCAAACACGTGGACGCGTCCATATTGCCGAAGGAGTACGGAGGGAACGTCCCTCTCAAAGACATGATCGAGGAGTTGAAAAGGAGTTTGATCGCGCACCGCGACGATCTGCTGGCCCTGGACGACATGTGCGTGGATCTGTACGCCTTGGAGAAGAACGATCTGACCCAAGACATACACTCCACGGCCGGCTCGTTCAGAAAACTCGAATTGGATTAAGCTATCCGTGCACGAGATCGCATACGATGCTTTAGTTTAATTTTTTTTTCTAATAGCTGAAGTGCAGGTCCTTAACGCGGACTCGATGGTGACGGATGGAGTGGGAAGCGAGAAAAAAAAACTTGAGCGTCACGTGACCTCGTCAAACGAACGCGATACGCTGTCCCGTCACGCCGGTGTATCGGGCGCTTCATCTCATAGAACAGCGTGTATAAATCGTGCGCTTAAAATGAAGTTGTTGCTATCACTGTTTTGTTGCAACTGCATATATTATATTCTACATAAAAGACGTTCTCATGTATTGTCTCTGAAATTTTAAGACGTTGTGTATAAAAAATAAACGAAAGCTAAACTATTTTTTTATGGTTTCACGTACGTCAAAATGTGTAAAAAATTGCACTTGTCATGCTTTAATATGCCGGCACATCTATTATTATTGATGAAAATTTTTATGATAATTAAGATAATTTTTTAAGATAATTTTTACGAAAATGCAAAAGAGAAATCGATGTAAATATATGATGACGTCAATCACGTTCATTACTTCGGAAGGCGTTCTTTTCGTTTTTACCTTCTTCTAACACAACTAAAGTAACAATTATTGTTGAAAAAAAATAAAATAAATACATTCTCATTTACACTGTTTGTATTTTAGAGGGATAATGAAAAACGCACGGCTCTCTCAAAAGCTTACCCGATAACAGTCAAATGTTTTATGTCGGCAAGAGAAACAATCCATAGATATACCTAGATCGTAAAAACGTGTTTGGTAAAGTTGGCGTTATAATTTTGAATGTTAAGTTTTATTTGCTCATTTTCCCGATTATCAAACACGTCAAATGTGTTATTCGTTTCAATTCTTTGGAATCCATAAAACCGTAGAAAAAGTTCCGAATTAATGATCCATTCTATTCTTGAGTAGAGTTTCATGCGATCGAAATTATAAAATAATACCAAAAGTTCTATAGCTTCATAATACGGTATTTATCGGTTATTTAACGTGTCGGTTATATTTTTATTTACTTTCCAACTCACAGATGTATTTGATAGAATTGATATGAGTTTACTTATTTGTAACTGTACAATAGACAATGTTAAGTAAATCTTCCTCGACTGTAGCCGCATTTTAACACTCGTAGCTAACTTCAAACCGCGTCCTTTGATACCCATCAGTGAGCGTGTCTGATGGCCAGAAAGAGATAGTTGGTGATAGAGGGATAATAAATACATGTGAAGAAGAAGTTAGCAGTGCACTCTTCTTCTTTGTATGATTGCATCTCCTTCTGTTCGCCGGATGTGCTCGCCCGTGAATGATAGGTTTGAGTTTGGCGCGAACTTCATCTGAAATTACAACAACTTTACATAAAAACTGCATATTTGTTGGATGTTCGGTTTTGTCTTTCATATAAATAAATCTCTTGTTTATATTTTTATGGTTGATTTTAATGGTGTAGTAAACTTCTAGAATTAAAACTTTGTGTTATTAATTACGTTGGGATTATTAATAAGATCTCATTTTATATAATTACTGTTTTAATACATTATTAGATTTATTTTATTTTATCATAAAATGCTCGTGTAACGAAGTAAACATTTTGTGAAAATTATTTTTAATTATCTATTGCACTTGTAATTCCGACAGATTTTAGAAGTTGTACTTATTTAGTCGTATTAGAGAAAAGTGACGAGAATAAAATTTTTGATTGCCAAGAAATATGCGCGCAATTTAAGCAACATTTTAACTCGTTTGAGCATGAAAATTAAATTGTTCACATATTGACACAACTCATCTTTCAATAACAAGTTCCAGACTGCAGACGTAGATACAGAATGGGTAGAATTTGATAATAACGTGTAAAAAGTTTAGGCATATATTTGTGTTTTAACCGTTTTCATATATGTCTTTGATCAAACGTCTAAGAACATATACTCAACATGCACGCGACCATGTTTATACCGTCTTCAGGATAAATATATGGCTTATTTTTAAATATCATTAAAATTCATACAATTTTCATGCCAATTATTTTAAAAACGTTAATTGCAGCCGTCACTTCCTTTAATTCTAATTCACGCCACGCTGTCCTGCCGAAGTAGAATGTGGCGTAGATTAACTAGTTATACACGTGTGCGGCGTCAATAGAGAAGGATGTCGACATGGGGTATCGCGAAAAGTTAGCGCATGAGGCCATCTTCGGCCACTCACGCTTTAAAGTAGGATATTATAGCTTGAATATGAATTAAAGTGTATGACTGCTGCTATTTAAGCTATTAAAATTAAAGATAGGCGATGGAATTATTTCATGTTTTTAGGTTCAAAATTAGATTATATAACTGTCCTGAAGACAGTTTAAATGTGTATCCGCGCGTGTTGTATGCCACAAATGATACATTGACAATATCGTGAATAGTTTTTCATTATATTACCAAATAGCAAATAGTTTTGAATAAACGTGACCCTTATTCTTTTTTAGAAATAATATTTGATTAAATTGAACTTTTTTTTCCATAATATTTATCATCTTTATAATTACGTCAAAAAAGTATAACTTCTAATGCGTGTATATAAGTGCACACCTGTATTTTTTTTTTTTATGAAAATCTGATCACATCATTAATGACACATTTTAAACTACTTGTAACTTAGAATAACTAGTACACTAGTGACAGCTGTCGGTGGTTTCACGTTACCATTCCATTTTCATATCTATTTTGTGAACTTAAAAGAGTTTATGCCAATGAACTATACGAATGCAGATGAATTACGAAAAAAAAAATTCGACAGAACAGCATCACCGGGAGCATAGGTATAATTTAAAATTTATAATCGAGTGGTTGAGAAATCGATTTGAGATTTGATGTGATTGATTATACTTTATGAAGCAGAGGCTTTATTTCGGACGTTGATCGTCCATTTAGTTCGACTACAATAGTGGTGCTCACGGGACAAACTATGGATACGATCGTGTATAGTTTCGCATATCGACATAATTTCCTCCTTTTTTTTTAATGCTGATTTTAGCTAAACAATATATATAAATTAAATCAAAATATTTGAAATGAAAAATAATTATTTAATATCGTTGTACAAACAGCTCTGAATGGGAGACGCCATGTGTAGAAATAATTTAGAGTAATAAAGTTAAACACATGCAGCCGTTATGTTAGCGCGCTAATGTCGTATCGCGTAAAACGATTTATATGTCTGTACATTACAATACCACACAAATCATCTCTTGTGGTTTATATTTTTAATGTGGTGCTCATGAATTTGTAGAATCATGAAAAAAAGCAAATAGCAACTTTGAACGACTCATAGTGCTAAAGCATTTTTAATTATATTCAATCCTATCTCCAGTGCCCGGTGCATATTATTCTGATAAAATTAACTAGATGCTGATATGCTGATTCATTTAATGATTCTGTATTTTTTTTTGATTTCTACATTAATTAACCTACAATACTAACGAAAACTGTGAACTTACGAACAGCCTCCTTTAGATTATATTTAGTTGATAATCACACATTTCACACTAGGTATCCGTTTTTCAATTTTTTTCAATTAGATTAATATTGTGGGGTATTTGACAGTATTTTTCATATTTCTAAAATAGGTATTTTAAGATTATTTATAGATCAAATAGAAAGTAAGTTAACTTTAAGCAACTTCTGGTTTAATATAAATTTAATTTTTTTCTAATATTTTTAAATATCTGATACCCTTCCTATGATTTGTATGATTGTATGCCGACTGCGTTGTGATTTGTTATAAATAAAATTGACATTAGAAACATAGCCTGCTATAAGAATTGAATATTAAATAAAGATGGATTTTATTGTAATGTAATGAAAAATGTTGCATCTCATGCACTAATTATTTGCTTTTTTATACAAATAAACATGATTGTGAAATAATTGTTTTATTTTATATCGCGTGAGCGCGTATCCGATGGTACCATTGAATAAATAAATATTATCCTAAGCACTTTTTTGTAAGCAATTTATGTCTCAAATACAATGCAAATAATATAATGGTTATTATGAAACTTTGTTGAACAAATATGGATTGATCGCGAATAGAAAAAACAGGCAGAAAAGAGTACAGTTAAAAAAAACTATCGAACCAAAGTATTGCGTAGTGCTGTGTATGAGAGTTGATGAGCTTTTGTCACCCAGTATTAAACATTGTATGATTTTATACGGTGGTTTGAGGCGCGTCTATTGGCTATTTTAATATTCCTGGTACACTGCTGGACGTGATTGTTTGACTTATCCTGATGATGTGCTGTGTTGGCACGAATTGTAAGTAGAATTAAAAAAAAAAAATTGGCAATTTAAATAAATAAAACTTTTATTTTTTTTCCTTAAGTATCCGATATCTGTTAATCCTTTTGAATTAACATTCGATTTGTTGATCGAGCATTTGTAGTGCAAGAGCAGATTCGAAGGTCAGCAATAAGTTGCGTGCTGCAGGTTACTGCATATTGCAGGTAGGTGCATAGTCACATCTTTACGCAGAATAAAATCTTACACAGTGAATATTATGTAGAGATAATTTTTGTACATTTTTTTTGATACAATAAAATAATATAATTACAGAAGAGTTTATGAAGAAGAATAAGAAAATATTTGTCTCATCTTTAATGTGCGACTTGTAAAACTCACAGCGTGTTGAGAGGCGTATTAAGACTTATTTAGATGTGTTTTGTGGGTCGTAATATTATAGTAGGCTGACTTACTTCGAGGTAGGTCAATCGTTTATTAGCAATGCTCTTACAAAATAATTTAATCAAAGTAATTCAAAAAATATTATATATATATATATATTATTTCTTTCTTTCCGCATATTTCTTATTTTTAAAATGTAAACAACTTCCTACATGTTTTTTACGTTTCGAACGCATTCTAATTGGTAAAAATGTTCCACTTTGCAATAAATCTTGATTATTTGTTAATTTGTTTTTACAGATAATTTATTGCCCTGTTTATGTTCAAGACCACTAGTAGAGGAATGTATATATTGGAATTAGATTGCTGACGAGTCAGATTTATTTTTAGAATTAGTCCGTTCATACGTCAAATGCAGTCAACTAAAAGTATTGAAGCACTTCCGTGGTGAATCACTGTATTTAACTGTTGTTCAATGTACACTTTCTGCTTTTCTATGTGTTTACTTTTCATTCGGTCTGAATGAAGAATATCATCAACTTTTGACTTTTACCTTAACTTACACTCTATTAAAAATGTAATAATAATGTGAAAAAATTGCCTTGTGACGTCACGCCACAACGGCCGCCGCGCCGGCCGATCAGTGCGCGCTCTGCTCCAGAAGTCTGTTCGAAGACTGCGTTGAAAATTGATTAAAATGTAGAAACCAAGATGTAGAAAATCGTGAATTGCGCCAAAGTGTACCACTATACCCACTACTAATGCACCTAAGAAGTCGTTTTTTCATGGTTCCTTACGAGCCTAAAAGTCGAAAGAAATGGTTGCAAGTCATGAAGAGGGCTGCTCCACCCGCAGCCATTGTCTACATTGTTGAGAAGATCATTTTGATGTATGTTACTACAGAAGTACTTATACTTACTTTACCCACAATATACGTAGGTCTGTCTAGGTATCTTTGTAAAGTAGGTACTTACCTATTTAAAACAAGCCACAACGACGTCTGTCCCTCGGTATGTCAAAGGGACAGACGTCGTCTTTAAGTAAGCGTATACATATACGCTTAGATGTCTACGCTTAGATCTTTTGAACTATGCAACGTATTGTAATGCAGTTTTCATAAATTGATTTTTTTTTGTGTTTTCCCCGTGCGAAGGGAAAGGAGAGGAAAAACCCGTTACGGCAGTCCGAGCGCCCGAGTGCATGGGGGGGTGTGTCCGACTCGCACGGACTAAAAACCCCCTGAAATATTACGGTGCCTGCCGTTAACCCGTAAGCTTTGTACAGCTTTATCTAAGCGGCCAGAAGGTACAAGGGGTGCCAACGGCATGAAAGCCGTCGAAACCCTTCAGGGTTACCACGACGTAATAATGTCATAGGTGACAGTGTTGGCTTGGAAAGAGGTAAAAATAACTAAAATCTAATCTATTATCTTGTGTAATATACTAAATAATAAACGATGCTTGTAAAAACGTGAAGTGAAGGGGGTGGCAAAAAACCGCGAAAGGCGGTTAAAAATCTAACGGTTCCGGTCGAGGGCTTTTCGCTCTTAAATCGCTGAATTTAAATTTAAAATCCAAAAATGACCCATAATCGTTACGTAAAAGCGTACCGTGACTTACTGAATTTAAATCGGATTTGGATCGTACAGCGATAACAGAGTTTGACCGCTAACAGTCGATACTCGAGCACTGTCCGGCCCAAAGTCTGCTTCTGATTGACAAATGCGGTCACCCTCCGTAGTCAATGACAAACTTTTTATGTGTGTAAAAAAACACGAAATAATTAAAATAGCGATCGGCATTAGAAGTGTGAACCTGTGCGAGCGTTCCCTAGGCGCAGGAACCGTGCGCGGGCTCGACGTGCAGACGGTGTAGTAAACCGGAGTCAACACCGGGACGAACGCAAACGTGGCATAACTGTCGCCGCGCGATATACACTGCGCACCACCACAGACGCTCATACACGAGCGGAGCCCGACACTCCAAAAGGCGGCTCGAAGGAACACTGACACACAGTAACACCCTATACTAAACGGTGGTTCAGGGGACTGGACCGAAGGCGACCGATCGCGACGACGGAACAACCGGAACTTAACAATAGACAGACTGATTCAAAAGGGAGGTTTATTATTATCATTTTATTATGTTTAGTTCGATATTACTTTTTATCCTGAAACCGAACTCCACACAGGTGAAATGGGCAGCCGCTCGTAGGTACCTATCTGTTGATATAGTATCTATCTATACCATAAACTGCTGTAACTTCGCTTGATTTTTTTTTTAATATTTATGAAACTATTAAGTTTAGTCCTTGAAAGCGTTTTTGACAAATATAAACTTTATGTTGAGACGCACATGATTCTAATTTGGTTACATCTTGATGCTTTTCTGACTTACAAGTATTCAAAGTAATAAGCAAAGTTGTAGATTTAAAGGATATCTCTGCATATTTACCAATAAATAATAAAAAAATTGTGCTTTTAATAGAAATATCCCAGGTGTAAATAAAAATCCTAAATAAACGTCATCCATAGATAAATATTTATATTTTTTTCATACACTACTTCAACACTGATTATGATTTACATTAAAACACTGGATTCACATTAAAACTTAAACGTTATTGTGGCTGAACTTACAACGAAACATTCAATAACAAAACATTGAACGGTGAAAACGCACGGTCTGCACTTTGAGAGATGACGTCACGCGAGTTTGATGCACTCGCACAAAAAATTCAAAAGGACGGATACTAAAACTGTCATAACTTTAATAAACTTAAAAGTAAAGTTAAAAGTTTGGACTAGGTTTACTTTTTAACCTCCTGCCTCCCAGACTCCTATATAAAGAATATCCACCAAATTTAAATATGGCGCGCTCTTACAATTTGAATGTTTGTAAAAATGCTTTGTGCCATCTACAATGAGATTTCCGAGTTTAAAAGAATAAAACGTTCGGTTTCGTGCAGAGGTAAGTCGATTCCATATTAATTTTTGTTAATTTGATTATATGTATTTATGATTGTTTTGCGAAAAATCATTTCTGAAGATGTGAAAACGCTTGTGTAAGTCGTTGTTTTTACAAAAGTCAGTTTAAATAAGAACACTAACTGGTTAACAATCTATGCCCTTTTAAAACGACAAGAATTGTTAATAAAGATCAAATTTCCTTGCCAATTCGGGTCTTATTAAAAGTACATAGGTATTTATTCCTCTCTATTTTTAATTTTATAGGTTTCATAGATAACATATTTTATGCACTTGAAGAATCAGATATAGAACCATTGAGTGATGAATTTGATGAAGATTCTGACTTGAATCCTGTATCGGGTAAAAGTAACATTGACCCCAAGAGCTCTAATGACTCATCCTAGGATGAAACCTAGATATAAACACACCTTTACTTTCACACTATTACTATTAGATCGGTCCTTCGTCGGACGTGATGTTTCTTGAGTTCGAAAGGGCTTGTTAAAAGTAAGAGGGCGTCGAGTGTCAAACCCAAGAAGCAGAAACCAAGAGTATTAACACGTTTGAATATGAAAAGCGACCACAAGTCGCGACGTTGATGAAGAAATTAATTTGACTGAAGATTGTTTTCAGCCTGATATCAGTAGTTTGAAGCAGCCATTGTATCTAGAAAAAACCAGTTACCTAGGATTGGCTTTCAACTGATGTTGACTGTACTTATCGCACATATATCTTAGTAAACGGTAAAACACTGATTGTGACCACAAAATAATTAAAAGTTTATTTGGGCATAGTTATGATAATGTCATTACATCCATATAGATATATATTAGTTGGAAAAGTGCGAGTTTAAGAGAAACTCTTTAAGGAGAAAAATTTCAGTGAGTCCTATGTAAAATAATATGTAGGACTCACTGAAAATGTCTGGAACGAATTAGAAAAAAATACTACGAATGCTCAAAAATTAATTCATTGTCTTTCAAAAAATTTTGCGTTAGCATAAATACACTTTTTTTATACGAATAAACAAATTTTGAAAACATTTATGCCACTCCTTCCTGGTGACTTTGGAAATATGTTTTTTATACTCTTCTCGACAGCCTCTTCTGGTGATGAATGACGTTGACTGCGTAGCAGGTTCTTAATCTTTGCAGAAAAAAGTCCCAAGGTGTCAAGTTGGGATTGTATTCAGGGTTGCTGATAAGTTTTATGTTTTAATCCTTCAAAAATTTATTTGTCTGTTTGGCCGTGTGAGAACTGGCATTGTTATGGTGCAAGATGATATGAGGTTTACGGTTATTTTTACGAAATTCGTCAATTACTTCCATTAAATGAACATGTACTTATTATTATTACCGGTACGACAATTCTCCAAAACAGCAGTAGCCATGAGTGCAGTATTATTAAAAAAAGAAGCAATCATCCGCTTAGAGCAAATATGGGCAACCTTTGACATGTTGTGGGCCAAACTTTAGTGTGCAAATACATTGGCAGGCCGCGTTCAAAAAGTAGTGCATTCTAAAGTAATGATTTAAATTAATGTTCATAATTTTTAGCGATATATATCATACATGAAATCTTTCAAAATGTTTCGCGGGCCGGATGCGGCCCGCGGGTTGCCCACATATGGTTTAGAGGCACTTCGTTCGCACATCACTTTGGTTGGTTTCGTCTCATCTCGATAGACCCATACAGTGGATTGTTGCTTTATTTTGGGGTCATTGCAATAAATCAATGTTTCGTGACCTATTACTATGTCCCACATCAAATTTTACGCCCTTTCCTTGAATCTGGTAAGCATGGCATTATACAAAGTGACGAGTTCCGTTTTTTGAGCCTCAATCAAATTGTGTAGAATCCACCACGAGCACAACTTTTTTATACCTAAATGTTTGTTTAGGATTGATTATACTTGACATTTGCCTGTCTGTTTCAATCATACGGCGAACAGCATCGATATTTTTGTTGTTCACAGCGGTCGACGGGCAACCATCACGAAATTCGTCGCTATGAATGACACGACTGCGCTTGAATTCTGCAAACCAGTTGTAAATAGTCGCCTTGAATAGTGCTCCAAAACTAATTCGAAGCCCAGCGAGTCTCTGCTGAGCTGTCAAATTATACTTAAATCGTAGAAAATCATACTAATTTTCACTAGTTAAATCCATAGTGATGAAGGAACACAATTTTTAAAATGGCGCCTCAGTATAGAAACAATTTTGACAGTTAGATGAAACAAACGGTATTCTATAGCCTAAGAGTTCCATTGTCAAATGTAGTAACAAGTTTCTAAATATTGTTGATGTAAGTGTCCCATGTAATCCAGGCGATGGGGCGTGACAGATTCTACGATGTAAGAACATAATTTAAATGCGTATTTGATCAAGATGTTACAGAAGACGAAAAGAAAGATAACATTTCGAAAATTTTGTTGTTAAAATTCCATAAATAATTCGATTAGTTAAGAAAATAATGTTTAAATTGTGTTTCCAAAGAAAAAAAAAAGATGTCAGATTGACTGATTTAATTAATTATTAGAAGAGAAAGTTTTGTTAATTTTTTTTTGTATTATTTTCCGTTATTATTAAATATTGTTTTATTTGTGCCCAATTTAATTTTATTCCTTTTTTTACTATCTATATAAATTATTATCTTTTGCTGGCGGCTTCTCCCGCAAACATACAAAATGATGAAAAATTTTTTTTTGGATAAGGTTTGCTTAAAATCCTTCCTTTATGAGCGTTTACACTTTGAATAGAATAACTATGTCAAATTTCAAATTCATAGTTTCGGAGATATCATAAAACATGTTTTTTTTATATTGGATTTACGTAAAACCCGTCCTCTTTGAGCGTTTATATGCCTAAAAGAGCTATGTTAAATTCCAAATCAATAGGACCTATAGTATCGTACGATATTGGATAGTACCATAAAAAAAAGAAAAAAAAAATCGCTATTTTATGAGGCACAGTTGTTTTTGTAATTATTTTTTCGATGAGAAATATAATATTACTCAGAATTTGTTCTGAATAGCGAGTTTTTAACTTAATAAACAATTAAATTATCTATAATTTTTTTTTAAATCATTCTATTGAGGAATGCCAATTATGATTTTCAAAGAAAAAAGATTTTCTTAACTAATTACTTAAACCAGGTATGGGCAACCTTTGACATGTCGTGGTCAAACTCTAGTGTGCATGTGTTCGTGGGCGGTGTTCAAAAGTAGTGCATTTTAAAGTAGTGTTCATAATTTTTAGCGATAGATATCAGACATGAAATAATACGACAATATTATTATAATACAATTTATTAAATTAAGAAAATGAAATGAAAAAAATAAATATAACATTATATTTAAATCGTGAAATTTGGAATTACTACAAATTACGAAAGTGAAATAGCGACACCGAAATCAATGAAACAATAGAGCTTGAATTTGGGAAACTAATCCAACGATATTTGAATTAATTCCTCTGATACAAAGTTGTAAAGACTTTTTCAAATTATCGGCCGTGCGAAGCCCTATTTTCAACGTTAAATGAAAATTATAAATAATAGAAGTAGAGTTTCGAGAGTTGAGACCTTTTGAAGGGAATTTTCTCCTCTTTAAAAACTTTCTTTTTTTAAATATCGTAAATATTAATAATTTTTGAGATATAGACGAAAAACTAAAAACCTATTTTTTTTATCTTATTTGTTAATAACTTTTTCAAATTACTATGTGCATGTGTACTTAAAACACATTTTTCTAGGCCACATTTCGAATCCGATGAGCTATCGCACATATTATTGGAGCTTTATCTCTGTTTTTCACGGTTTTGAACTTGTGAAACAGACTACATCAACGTAATGGCTGTCGTTGATATATATGTGCGCGAGCGTGCTGAATAATTATTTGTTTCACATTCTAGGCTATCAATATAAAAATATATATAGATAAGAAATATAGGCATATAAGTAATAGAATGCATAATTATCAATTTAATATTTCATTCTGGTTTTACTATGTGTACCACATTAGCGCCGTCTAGCGTTCGAAACTTTTCGGGACTTATCTAATATTTGTATATTCATGAAATAATAAAAGCATTAATTACGGAGCTGTTAATTAGTGTTATTAATACTTAGTTCTGTTTCTATAGCATAACTATAAGTAATCAGGAACATTACTTTCTTATTTAGTGTCATTTTTCGTTACGAAAATAAATTGTTGCCGCCACTGGCCATTACTGTTTAATTATTTGCACTTAGATCTAGATATAGTTACCTTCATTTCGTAGAACAATCTACTTACATCTCTCTCTGGCAAATAAATAATCAATTAATTTGATTTTACAGTCGGTCGGGTGTAATTATTTTTCCCATTACATACATCAACTTGAAAGAAATAAACTCTTTTCATATAATAATGACGACAATGTTTGTTGTGGACTTCTTTTTGAAATTCGAGTAACAAATAATGCAATGGTCTCCATTGTTCCTGAAATAGTTGTAATAATTAACAATTACGGTTACAATATTTTGTTTGATTCTGAACAAAAAATTAATGCATTACGGCATGCATCATATACGATTCTTTGTACAAAAAACTAATCTCGTTATGGCAGGAACTAAAGTTTTGTAAAATTCAATAAATTATCCGTGCAATTATGATTCTCTGAAGACCGAGCCGTCCCCCTGTAAGTTTCATAAGTTTGACGAAGTTGCAAGAAAAAAAAATGTATTTTCTCCATATGATGAACACTGCCATCTGTTGAGACGTAATCAAGCAAATTCTAAAGAAAAACTAATTCAAGGCTGTCGTACGCGGCCAGAACCGGGGCGGGATTTTTGAAATTCAGTATCATAGATTTTTATTCTATTTAATAATTGAGTTCTATCATTATTTTTTATAAATAAACATATTCGAATGTCACTACAATGATTTTGTTTATGCTTTATGAAAATTTGTTGGTCTAGTAGTTGATATAATTTTTCACTGTGTAATTATTTATTATTGCAAAAGTTTGTCAGAAAAAATTAAATAGATGCTGCGTCTATTTCTATAACTATTAGGTTCCATTTTAAACATCTCTTATGAGTTTATTGTATACACTGATTACCGTATAAAAATGAAAACTAAGAAAACATCGATGCCTAAAAACAATAAAAATAACGGATTGTCATAGACACGTCACGAACCATAAACTAAAGACTGACCTTGAATGCTAATCTAAGCATTGCTAACTTCACTGTAGTTTTTCCCGCAGTTTGGCGTCCACACTGAATAGTTACGAAAAATATTACTTGATTTTTCTATGCATTTAGACTATTATAACTTTTTCTCTGTGCAAAGAAATCAGTGTAAATATGTGCTGATGTAATGAATACGCTTTCCATCGACGCTGATGTGTCGTATTGAACTCATAAAGTGATTTTTGTAAACATCAGGATAGCAGGCACACGTCTATGATTTCTCGTATGTATTTTAGCCTAATCGGTGCTACGTATAGCAATCATTATTTACTTTGCATAACAACGACGTTAATTACTACTTTTTTGTGTTTTTAACCTCACAAGCGAAGTCATGTTTTTGTGTCAGTATTACGGTAATGTAATCGGGTTCCTAGCAAAATAGAGCAATGCGCGTTTGTGTTGTTTATCATACCAAATACTTATTCTTTTTACATTTACACGGTTTAATATTCTAATATTGTCTAGCGATGCTAATCGGGCATACGATACACAATAAATAATTACTTTTTCAATATTTCACACGATTATTCATATTGTTGACATGTCTTGCAAGTTTTCATAATGGCTTCTTTTCTCCAGGCGTAGGTACGACGTAAATATTTAGATGATTTATGTTATTGAAATATATTTACCCTGAAAGTGTAAATAAGAAATCCAAAGTTTATTTGCCCAGTAATTTTCGAAATTCGTAAAATTTAAAAATATGAAATTGAAAATGAAAAAAGATTTAAACATATTTTGCCTTTTTAAGTTATATTATTTTATTTCCTTAATAAGTTTTATTTTTATATGCCTATTTCTCAAAGGCCAGGTAGAGACTACAGATTTTACATGGTATAATATTTGTAAATCTCTTGCTTCACTGAAATCCATAAATCATTGTATATAAGATTGTTTTGAAATTTTGCCCTTATTTATTCATTAATTAATTTCACTATTATGAGATAATTAGTCATAAGAAACAATTTAACAGACACAATATTAAATAGCCATTCTAGGAAAAGAAAAGTTGAATACATTAATACACCACCCTGAGGAATTGCAACTTTTTTTGAGAATTATGAAACACATTTAAAAACTGAAATAAATCAATGAATGAGATGGTGAGCACATGAGTCTTTTCTTGGAGTTTAAGGACATGGGTTGGGGTAGGAACATTGGATTGAATTCGAGCAACCCGATGCTAATAATAACCTAGGGTTATCTAATATCAGTAGATACTAACAGCAGTGTGCTTCAAACTCATTCGAAATAATAGTTAACTGCTAAAGTTATAAACTGAACCTGTCAAAATATGTTGTTTTGATTTCACAATCATTTTTGTCATTTTGACAGTTGAATAAAGTAAGTCATAAAAATATTTTGACATGTTTAGTTTTTAACTTTACTGGTTAGTAGTTAACTATTGCAAATGAGAGTTTGAAGCACACTGTCATAATTATATGTTAAATAATCTGATCTCTATTAAATCTTAGCAGGTGAAAATAGAAGCTAACACATGTAGTAGGTATATAAATTTAATTTTTCACATAAAATTATACAGCATATTTTACGTGAACTCTGATGAACTCGGAGTGTTGGTAAGGAAGTGTCTATAATCTTTTTCATTAAGTATCATCTCACCAAAAAGATATCATAAAGGCCGATTTCTTAAGACATGATGCTATTTTACCTCAATAAAAGTAAATCAGTCAATAATTGTTTTTTATTCGACAATGAACATTTTTAATATTCAAATGCTATTTTAATACCTCGGACTTTTCCAGATTGGCAGCATGGCGGAAATAGTGTACCCGCAAGGCTGCCGCCCCATTACCGATGACCTTGGACCGGACGAACTCGTTCGGCGACTCAAAGTGAGTACACTAAATTTCTACAAAGGGATGCTCTTATTTAAATAAAACAGCATTATATATTATTATATTAATTTAATAACCTATAAAATAAAATATTTGAGTACTTTTGATTTGTAATATTAAATTTAGTTTCTCATTAAAATATCTATAAATATTTTAATGGTTTTCTGTTCCATTTTTAAAGAATTATCGTTGATGTTTATTTTCTTCCAGTTTTTCTTTTACTAATCATGAAAAGTATAATTCTATTTTTATTAAGTATCTACTATTGTGTTCTTGTCAATTTAAGGTGAGAAAAAGTGTGTCTCATCATTCTTCAATTTATATGGGTCGCTAGATAGTACTTCTATGAAGTAAAAATGCATATGAACTGGTGAGTGCAGGTGACTAATTACGTGACATGGTGAAGTTTTCAATATGTCAAGTCACATATGCAGTTCTTTCATATGCCGGTTTTCAGGATCGGAACTAAAATCAAAATGAAGCTCATAACTGGGATCAGGATTGTGGCCACAAAAATCTATTGTATATGTTAGAGAGTATTGGTATAGTTAATATAAGAGAATCCATGTTATACAGTAAGATGAATGATGTAAATTAAACATTGTGATAAATTGAGAAATAAAACAAAATCTGGCCATATGAGTTATTTTCATGTCGCAGTTGAACCTACAAATAGGTTTTTCTCATCAGTTTCAAAGCTAATTGAATATTAGGCTTGGGTTTTCATATAAACCAACGACATTTTAATCTCACAAAGATAGTATAAAGTAGTTTTTTTTTCTATGATTTGTCTATATATCCATCACATTCATACTTAAATGCTATCACTGTATGAATCATGCCACTTTTATTTATGATGATTTACCAATGGGAAATGGAACAATGTTACATGTTTAATTACAGTTTGTATTTAAATAAATTAAATTACTTGAATAAATTATAAAAATAAGAAGAACTTGATATATAGAAGTTGCATCTCTAGTCACACCTATGGGAATAGATTCAGGCCCATCCATGATGTCCAGCCCTAAAAATAAATCTTGCAATGAGCACTTACTGTTCTTTTAATTTCGACGATATTCAAAAAAGATAATATGTATTAAAGCAAGACTGTGTTATCTACATGTTTTTATCTAAAGTGAGATGCGTTAACTAGGTATTGTTTATCAGGAAGTGGCTCCTTGCCTGTCGCAGCTTAAAATTTCATACTGTGTACATATAGCAGTTTTTCAAATCTATAATTTCCTATTTCTGTGCATATTTAGTACAACTGTAATTGTTTTATCTTAAATATTTAGTTAACAATGTTTTTCAGTAAAAGAGAAAGCGGGAGATTCCCATAATTTTTTTGTATTGATATCAACAAAAATGTTGAGAACCAATTACTATTACTGTTTAAAAATAATGAGTATTCCAGCTTTTGTATTTTTTTTTACACATGACGTAAAATTTACAACCACCTATAAATTTAACATAATTACCAGCTTAGGAAAAATGGCATTCATTCTTTTACATTTAATCAATCCTCTACATTTTTATCATTTCCTGCATCTTCCTATTCAAAGACTATAAATATAGATCGCTATTCTAAAAAAAAAAATACTCATTTGAAACCAATAATGTCTAGTCATTCATTGTCGCACAAGAATTTCAATAATGTGATAATGACATTACATGATTGGTCACCCGACTCCATTATCACTCTATTGATATGTGATTCAGTGTAATAGACATTTTCAATCACTGGTTGTATTTATGTTGCTGGAGGAGAGTTTGGTTTGTTGAGTTTAGTGGCGAACAACTGCCAATCTTTTCATATGATAATCTCATAGATTAAATTGTCAATAGTCATGTTTTATATTTAGGTAAATTGGATATGATTTTGCAATACAATAGTGTTTGTTGTATTAATTTGTTGTTAATTGTAAGAGTAAATGCAATCTTGCCTGAGATTGTTTTAGGTAATAAAAATGAAATTAATATTTCTTCATTAATGTATTAAAGAGAGATTAATGCAAAACTAATTTAACTAAGGGTTAAATAGGATAAAGTGTGATGTTTTGTTAACAAATAAACACTGATTTGGTTATTTCTGTAAATAATTTGTTAATTTTATGAATTAACAATGCTAAATCCAAAACAGATTATTTTCGAAATTGAACCCAAAGCAAAAAAAAAAAGGAGTTAATGGGTAGGAAACCAAAAAATAATGAATATGACATGTGGTTAAAAAATTTATATTTTATTATTCAATGGTAATTACATGAAATCATATTTATTCCATTATTATTAAAATAAAATTTGTGGTGAATTACTATAGCAATAAATTATCGATTGTGATTTTTATCAATTTTAATCCACCATTGAATCATTGCTACTACATTTGAAAGATAAAAACATTATAATTTAATCTAGTATGATATTTATCATATAACAGACGAATTTTTTTTATAACATTTTCATTTGTAAGACACTTTGGGCCTGTAGTTAATGATAAATTTCTTTATCATTCTTTAATGCTTAGGTTTTGCATCAGACTTCGAAACATAGATATGTTTACATAATAAATAATTAACTTAAAAAGTTTTGTAAGCTGACGGAGGCGATTATCAAGAAAAATGACTGTTTCGAAATAATAAGCCTCTTAATATTCGTACACATAATTCCAGCGACACACATTGCCCGACTGCTGGGAGATCGCTGTTTTTGGTAGGATGAGTGTTTTAATTTACTAACAGAGTGGGGCACTATAGGTAACATAATCTTTATACAATTAAATTCAAAGCAGAATCGTTGTTGTGAATGTCTGTTAGAGGCTAAATGCTTTTGTATTTAGCATCTAAATTTGACTTATTCTTATGTTTGAATAACATTCAAGTTTGGATCCCTGAAAATAATTATGAAATCGACTTTAACTGAAGAATTTAGTATTTAGTTGTACGTTATGGAGGGCACATTACATTATTATGTATTAACAATAATGATTCATAACTCAATGAGAGCTTGTATCCTGTTTGAAGGAGATAACAAAACTTGTGGCTGCACATGTATTATGTGGAATATATTAATTTTTGATGTGTACTCATTTCTTCATTGTCAAAGTAAATTACTAGGAGAGATTAAGGCAACTGTATGTTTTATGTAAATAAAAAAAAAATATAATTAAGAATATTATAAATAGGCAAACGTGGAAATTTTAGTGGAACACATATATGATTGTGTAAAATAGCTAAAAAACAATAAAATTATTGTGTTTAATGATTTAAATATTATCTGTTTTCAACTATGTTCAGTGCCAGCTGTGCCTGTGACTTTAAAGGCGTAAGAACTATTTTTGAAAATGAGCTAAAAATAAAATCGTTCTCTACAAGCCGAAATGAAGCCCATATATTACCCCAAGCTGCACTCAAGTTACCTGTGAAAAAATATCAAAATTCATCTACTAGTTTTTTGTAGATTAGTGCTTTGAATGAGATAAAGTTTTTCAAAATAGTCCCATTGTATTCTGCTGCAATTCTTTCATCACCTGCATTCAGTTTTTGGCAAATATTTTCAGAGTGGAGTCCTGAGAGTTCTACAGTTTTATTCAACAGTAAAATTTAGCCTGAGAAATTTATTATTACAAAATAGTTAAAAAAAATTTTTATTTTTCATAATTTACATGGAATGAATAAATGTACATTAATTCTAAATGTGTGTTTTAACTCTCTGCTATGAAAATGGATTTTTTTTAAATATAAAATTGATAATTGAAGCAGTTTAAAAATTAAAAAGAAAAAAGCTTTTTGTATATATATAAATTTTTGAAATTGAAGAGCTCTAAATATATTAGAATTACATTTTTGAGCAAAGAGGAAAACTGTCTCGAGTGTAATAAACTCAAAAAATTATTAGTATTTTATTTTTGAACACTTTGAACTTGAACATAATAAGAAGTTTCAGTGATGGCTTGCAGGGTCAAACTGTTTTACAGTTATTTTTTTTAATATCTTTTGAGGAGATTACCTTGAAAGATATTTTTTCATTTTGATTTAATTACTAGGTGTTGCTGACAGCTTTGCCCCTTTGGACAAAAGTTTCTCATGCTTATTCCACATTATTGATAGATCCACATTCATAACTTTTGGGTGCTATGCTGATAGTGTCCCAGATGCCCTAGATATTTGCATAGACAACAAAAAATTGAAAAGAGTGCAATACTGCAAATATTTGTGAATAATATAGGCGGATGTATGAAGTGGGATTGTCATATTAGAGGTTGATCAATAAATTAAAATATTATAAGCTTAGCCTTGTTATGGATAAAAGAAACTTGAAAATAATATACCACGCACTAATTGAAAGTAACATAAACTATTTTGTAACTTCATGGGGTGGAGCTTATAGTAATACTCTTAAAGCGCTGGTCTCAATTCAAAATAAATTCTTCAAAAATCAGTAATGAAAAAGTGTTAGATATTAAGAAAAGTTTTATAGTTAATTCTATTTTGTTACACTATTATGAATGTAAGACAAGTTTTAGTAACATTGAGGTAAACACTAGGAACAGATCAATTTCATTGCCACAAAGAAATAAACTATATTGTGTAAAAGCTCTAGATACATTGCTATAAAGTATTACAACAATTTACCACTCTAATTAAAATGCATAGTTGCTAGCAAAAAACTGATTAAAAATAAATTGATCAAATGGGCAAACCAAGTGAACTTTTAGTTTTAGTTAATCAATAAATCTATATTGTGTAATTGCCGGGAAAGGGATTTCCTTTCACACTTTTGAATTTAATTATTACTTATTATATAAATCCTTTATTTGTTAATGTTTGCTTTTCTTGGATTTATATCAAACTAGGCATAGGCCAGATGATTAAAACCATCTCTGTAGGGCAGATATATTAATGCAAACACTTATGTCTTTGTATGTTGTGTATATCTGTATATTTCTGGTAATAAATATTATTATATTATTATTATTATTCCAATTATTGCTCAGGTATTTCTTTTATGTATTTTTTTTTTCACACCTATAGTTTTTCTGATTCTTAACTTCAATAAAAAGTAATACACACCTAATTCAGGATGCAAACTGTCTCCATGGTAAATTTCATCGAAATGAGTCATACATTTATTACTCCTTTGAAAATTATCTGTGATTCGACCCTCTTGAAGCAAATCATTCTCTATCTAGTCCTTAGGTGACAAATTGTGATAAACTGTGTCTTAGATTAGGTCTTGGGTTATGACTAACAAATTACCAAAAGTTTCATCAAAATTAGTTGGTAGCTTTTTAGTTTGCTACTTTCATACAAACAGACACCAAATATTTTGCAAAAATATCTTGCGCAATGGATTGATTTTGCTATGATTTTAATTTAATAAAATCATAGAGCTTTGTACATAGTATAATATGGTAATATATCTCAAATGGTTGTTGTCCTTTTCCTGAGTACATATTTCAAAATAAATTAAATGTAGTTATAGGCTAATTATCATTTAAACACGACTGCTCCTTAAATAATTTAAAATTGGTATATTATAAATTTGAGGCATGCATAGAGATCCAGAAAGGGTATGCAAAGCTAAAAAAAACTTAGTAGTTTCAGCATTGTTTTGGTTATGAAGTTATAAAAATACTTACTTTTACTTGGGTGGGTCACACCAACCAAAATAATGCTGAAACTAGTAGTTCTTTTTAGCTTTGTATACCCTGTCTGAATCTCTGTGCATGACTCTGTTAATAATGATAATATATATAGAGATCAATATAGATATATGTTATTCAAACTTTTACAATGTCGATGTAAATAAGTGCCAATCGTCTGGAGGTCATATAGTTGCTTGTGTATTAAGTAAGAATGATGTTATATAATTATAAAGTTTCATTCAGAGATTCGGTAAAACTAATTTGTTTTGTATTTCAATAATGCGCAACTAATTCCGCAAACATCAGTGGAAGGACAAATATCTCGTTTTGTAACTACTGTCAATATAATTTTTTTTTTCACAACAATGGCACACTTACCTGCATATGAGTGAGATGTGTTGTTATTGTATTTTATATGAATGAGATTGAGAGCAAAATAATAATGGCCGCCTACACAACTGCAAATGAATCTGCCTTGTATCAAGTGGAACAGTTGAACATCATTTGTATTTGTCTTATTTAATATATTTTAAAAATAATATAATTAAAAATTTAATTTAATTTTTATATATATTTGTTTTATTATTTTATAATTTATTATTTACACTATAAATACTATTGTGTTACGTTTTGTTTCAAACTTGTTTTAAAGTAATATTAGATATATTAGAATATTGTGGTTAAACGTTATGTTCTTATTGTAATTATGGCGGAAATAAAATAATATTTATAATGACATTGATAAATTATTTCTAAATAATTTGAATTAGTGAAACTCCAAGTAAAACACTAACTTTAGTGTAGTTAATTCAATATTAAAATGTGCATTTGTTTTTTCGTCAAAAATATTCATACCGAATATAAGTGCTTGATTTGTTAAGAGTATCCATTTCGCCCAATCCCCATGCAGGCTGACATGATGAGACATCAATTCACATCATTAGTTGCATACTTATGAAACATATATATGTCTTTCACATTGGTTAATGTTGTAATCTTGCAATGTCTTATGTAAATACATTAATACTATTTATTGGTTATAGTAATATTTGTGACACCCTATTGATGTTTCAAGTTTGCCTTTAATATGAGTGTAAAGTATCCAATAATGACAAATCATTAAGTGTTAATATTTGCTGTAAACTTCATCAAAATATTTTTTTTTATAAGCATAATGTAGTTAATTATGTTGTAAATAATAAATATAATAATTTTATTGATCATGCTTTATTAAATAATGCTTCAAGGGTTATGCTTAATTAAATGCATTAATTGAAACTAAACATATTTTATACAAATACACAGTTTTGTTTGAAATGATGTTGAAGGGAAATTAAAATATGTTCTTGTTATTAATGAATAATTAAATTTTTAGTTAAATATTAGTTTCCATATATAATTCAGAGTCAGTACTAATTTGGTTGATCAGTTCCAATTTGAAAACTGGTAGTATTTGATCATATTTACTTGTAATTGATGGAAATTGGTTCGAGTCTTTGCAAGTGTTAAAAATAATAATTTTATTTATGACATTGATTTATACAGTGTTAATAACATTGATAGTTTTTGAAAGCTTAATGTGTATTTTCCTATTTATTGAATTGAGAAAGTTTGTCCTCGATTTTGAATTTCAAAACTGATACTGGCCCTCTTATCGGTACTTTTTAAAATATGTACATGCAATACTAGCGGTGATAAGTTGGGTGGAACAACTCTTCACTTCTTTATCAGGCCATGGTTATATAAAAAAGGAGCCCCTTTATATTGGTATTGCAATATAGAAACAGTTCTGAATATGTTTCAAGGAATAACTTTTTTCATTGGAACTTTTACAACACTAATGTCACTGATGTGATTATTTAATTCTTTTAAAACAATTTCATTCGTGGGAATTATCAGTATTTCAGTTAAGTAGTATTAATTTATTTAACATAAATAGTAAACAATTTATAAATAGAATAAATATAATTAACGATTTTTTTTTATATAGGAACTCTTAAAAACTAGTATCATTATTTTGATACATAGACAATTAGTTATTTATGTTCATTGGTGTTATGTCAAATTTTCACTACTCAATACTGAGATATATCCTACCGCAATCTTTTTCATATAAATTGAAGGGTTTGGATCTTTAGCTCTCAATATTGGCTTAGTGTTGGTTGAAGGCTGCCAACCACTTTCGTCACCAATGTGACTACAACATCAAAGCCAACAGTTAATTTTACTCCCGAGGCACAGAGCAAAGGTTTAGTTTGACTTAGGTTAAAAATTAATCGATTCAACTTGAAAATAATTCACTTGTGGTCAGAATCAATTGCTGTGTATTATTAAATATTTTTAAATTATTCTAATGTTATATTATCAAAAAATTTTGATTAGCTAATGAAATATTTTTTAAACAAACAAAAAAAAAGATAAATGCCAGTCGGTTGACAAGGAAGTTAATAGCTATTCTTTTCTGTGTTCCAATTTTAATCAAAATAGTAGCAAAAAAAAGTGTCTTAAATGAAATCATGATTTGTCATTTTTGACACAAATTACTGATTCTCTAAGTGTTTAGTACCAAATTCAATTCATAGTCGAGAATATGAATTTATTGTTAATTAACATAAAAGATTATAATTAAATAGGATTATTGTTGTTACTGTAATCCATTGTTCATATATTTGTAAATTCACATCACAGTTTTACATTCATATTTATTCGCATCACAATCCCATTTTGTGTTTTACTCATTGGGGGATATTAAAAGCTTTATTGATTTGTACTCAACAGTATTTAATTTATAAAAATTAAATACTGTTGAGTATGAAATATCTTCTTACTCCATTGTCGCATTTTGAATTGAATTTAACAATTATTTTTAGATATTTTTTTGTTATATGTACAATTAAAGAAATCTTTCTATCGAGAACATACTCTTGTTCCAGGCTTTAGCTCACACACTCCAAGGTCTGGGTCAAGATGAGGGCATGTACCAGCAGTACATACCCCTCGCGCTGCATCTAGCGGATGACTTTTTTCTTACCCATCCATCGCGAGATGTGCAGTTGTTGATCGCATGCTGTATTGCTGACGTTTTGAGGGTTTATGCACCGGAGGCACCCTATAAAGATCAGGAACAGGTATTTCTGTTTTTTGTCGACTTATATAGACCTAAATAGAGCTTTGATATGAATCCACGATATAAACATCTGCCAGTTCCAAGTTAGAAATGAAGTGAACAAAGAAAAAAAAATTTAAATTCAATTACATTTTATGAATATAAAAATCTGTTTTTCGAATTCTAATGAAAGTGCATAAGTTATTGAGTACTTATGCGATATTTACTATTTGAGTTTTTATGACATAGAACTCTATTTTGCTGTGCCAAAAAATATTAAACATATTGGATTGGGGAAAAAATTTTTTCATATTTTATATACAAATTCAAGATAGTTTTTCATCATATTTTATTTACATTTAATTATAATACATGTATACCATTTTGTTCAACAACTTCTTGCCATTTTGTAGATAGTAACATAATTCCATTGCTGTAGAAATGTTGGGACTTCTGATCAATAACTGGGACAAGTAGTTTTGACAGTCCTCTCTTGATGTTAACCTAACACCACCTAAAGGATTCTGAAAAGACCAAAACATGAAAATCTGAGGGTGCAAGGTTAGGGCTATGTGGCGGATGCATTAACACTCCCCAACCAAATTCTCTCCATATTTGCTGTATGGCTAAAGATGTGTGTAGTCTGGTGTTATTATGGTAAAAAACCATACCCTTTCTGTTGATCAATTCCGGCCATTTTTTTTCTACTTCTTGCTTGTGTCTCATCAGCTGTTGTCAGCTTCTAATGAATATTGCCCTTTCAGTCCCACCATATACATAGCATCAACTTATTGCAAGTTAATCTGGGTTTTGCTATAGTCTATGGAGCTTGCTTGCTTTTTGATCATGATCGTTTTTGCACAGTCTTGTCGTAAGTAATCCATTTTTCATCACTAGTGATCAATCTTTTCAAAAATGGTTCGATTTCATTGTTTCAATGAATGACATTTATCAATTAAAAGTCGTAAATGGGTTTAGAATTCATTAGATTTCTTTCGGTGAGCTGGTGTGTGATTCAAATATCGAGCATTTTTGTATATCCAGCATTTCCTAAAGAGTCAAAACTGTTTTGACTCATTAGGAACTACTTGTTTCAAAATGATATCATCTTCATCTGCAACAGGTTGACCAGAGCGAGATTCATCTTTGATATCAAAATTACTGGATTCAAAATGCTTCAACTAGTTTTGTGCTACTCTTTAGGGATACTGCATTAGGCCCATAAATTTCACAATTTTTTTTTCAAAACTTCAAAATGTATTGAATTTCTAAGTTAATGAATTTAACTTAGAAATTCAATACATTTTACCTATTTTGGTGGACAGAAAAACAATAGAGAAATATTTTTCTTTTTTTAAATGTTATCTATTTATTGCTATCAAAACTGCACAAACAGCACAACCAAAGAGATTATACTGCAACTTTTTACTTATAAAATATGAAAAAATCTTTTCCCCAACTTAATATGTTTAATTTTTGTGTGTCTTTTTTTATTGATATCACAATATTTTTTGTAACAATTTTGTGTCACTCTTTCACAGTATGATTTGGAACTTTGTATTTATGTGACTCATTTTACCTCCACTATCATATAGAGTTCCTCTAAAGTTTAAAACATGATATTGTAAAACATTTTAAAAAGTTACTCTAATCTTATCTAAATATATTTTCTATGTATTATATGTATATATTTACGAAAATATATATATTTATATATGTATTATGCTATCTGGTACCCATAGTACAAACCTCGTTGTTTGATTTGGGACCAGATGGTGTTGTATCCATGTCCAGAGATATTATATTATCATAATCATAACTTTAAACTTGCTTTAAATTTACTTTATAAATATGACAGTTTCCACAGAATTTTCCCATAAGTGCATAAAGCTTGAGACTTGTAAATGGATAATTTTTACTATAAGTGATTTTATTAACCAATATAGTTCTGTCTATTATTAAATCCTAGTATTACTATATGTATGTGTAGTACTAAAGTCTATATGTAATAGTTATTACTGTATTTTATAAGAACTCTTTTATAGAGTATTTCATACCAATTTCTTTTTACAGAACACATAATTTTATATGAAAAATCCTCTTTATATATAACATGTAGAGTTTTATATAATAACTCCTGTCTATATAATATATGGAATCTATTTTTGAAATGTATCTGTAGTAAACATGCAAGAATTTTTGTATTATTCTTAACATTTACATGTATATCTTTATTCTGATCTACTTTAATCTATATCTAACAATTTATTGAGATTTCATGTTTATTTTTCAGGTGAAAACTATTTTTCTGTTCCTGATCCGTCAGCTTGCCGGCCTGAGGGGACCCAAAAGATTTGGCTTTCAAACGCTACTTCTACCTGTTGGAGAACCTTGCATACGTCAAATCGTTTAATATGTGCTTTGAATTAGAAGACTGCCAAGAGATATTTTGCGCATTGTTTTCTCTCATGTTCAAGATTGTGAAGTAAGTCCTGTTGATTTCCATGATGACGTAATTTTATTTAGTTTCGTCAAAACCATCTAAAGCAAAAGATGTTCGACACCATTGTTTTCAAAGTCTTCCATTGATGTAGTGTTAGAATTGGACGGTCTCACTGTTCTTGTGTGTGTTGCGAAATACGACTAAGGTTGTTACTGCAAATTTTGTGTTCACTCATTAATTGTGAGGTCGCTGTCCAAAGGCCAAACCTTGAAAAGTACAAAGTCAATAGAGGATGTTAGTGTCATGACTGTAAGATGACCAATACTGCATTTGCCTATGCACATGCTCTATTATTAAGGAGATGTATTGGAAATTTTGGTGGTAGGGATCTCAATTTTTCTCAGAAAATACAAAACATGTGAAAGTGATCTTTGTGACCCGATTCTTCATGTTATTGACCTTGTCAGTTGCCATTATATGGTTTATTAATTTGTATAATAGAAAAATATATTGAAGGTAAGTTTTTACACCATTTGCGTGCAGATGGGACCAATTTAAGCCTCCAAATTTTGTTTGTAGATTTATCTATATAAACATTTCAAAATGTCAGTTGGATTTTTGGAAGTCAATTCTAGTTGGTAGGCTTTAATATTGTTAATTGATAACATTTTGAATAATACATAAAACAAATATTTTCTGCCATTTTAATTTATTTTTCAGTTTATGCAGTGAAGAAATTTAGTACTCTTTAATGTTTTATCACAAAAATGTTATAGATGATACAGAACTTATTAAAAAAAAAAATGTTGATTCACAAATCAAACTGCTTTAGGTTCATAAACCTAAAGCAGTTTTAGTAAGGATAACACCCATGTGATTCAAGTGTGGTTGGATCTTACAGTATGAAAAACAAAATTTCTATTGAACATTAATGTTGTGTAATAAATTAAGGAAAATAATAAGACTTATTAAGTACTAATATATTAATTTTTATTCCACAGTGGTGAACATTCGAACAAAGTGAAATCCTTCATGTTAGATGTACTCTGCCCTTTGATTACTGAGTCAGATGTTGTATCCAATGAGTTGCTGAATGTGATCCTGATCAACTTGGTTGAACCGAACAAACGTGACAAAAAGCATGCATATGCTTTAGCCAACGAGCTGATAGTGAAGACTAGTGAAACTTTAGAGCCGTATTTGCAAGCGGTGAGTATACAAAAAAATATATGATGAACAGTTCTATTCAATCAATATATTTGATGTTCCTTCAGATAAAATGGTACTTTTTGCTAGTAGTTTCTGAATCAAGTAATTAGTGAGTGGTAAAAATTGTAATTGTGTTTTCTTTAGAAACTGTAAGTGTTCCAACCTTAGTTTTATAAATCGTGATGTATATACATTGACCTAGACAGCCTGAATAGTTTCCAGCCTGCCTTTGGTTAGTGTGAAGGGCCTAAGGGCCTAACAATTGTAATTTGAATAAGACGATTGTAAGATTGTATGCCTCACTAGAGATATGAGAAATTCAAATCCGTATACATCTTTATTTCATAGTTTATGAATAACACTCAAAATATGTCACAATATTTTAAGAATTTACATTTTATTACTCTGCCACTTTACCACTCATTTGGAAGGCAGTTTTCCCTCAAGAACAAGAAAGAAACTTGAGAGCAGATCTTTTTAAGTTTATGTTTATTATATTATATATTCAAACATATGTAGATCTATAACATAATGAAATAAACCTGTAAGAAGTCGAGCTGGTTATATTTATGAATATTATAAATATTCATAAATTGTATAATACTTTTTTATACAATTTATCAATACAAAGATCTTGACATAACATAATTGGACAGTTATTGACACAAATTAATTCAGATTGACTGTATTACAATGTTTGGAGATGAAGGAAGAGTGTAATTTTTATGCATCTTAGGGTACTAATTAAAAAAAATCACATATTTATTAAATGTTTTACATTTATTTCAAATGGTATCTCATATGGAATCCTAAACAAATTAATTTTATGTTTTCAAATATTTTTAATTTAATAAATAGAAAAGTTGAAAATTATCTCTATATAAATAGGTGCAGACAAATAATCAGTTCAGTTATGTTTCATTTTAGATTAGTAGTGATCTATTCATAACTTCTTTCAATATAACATTAAATGTCTTTGTTTTTGTTCCAGTTTTTCAACCATGTTTTAATTCTTGGCAAAGTGGAGAAAAATTTGCCTATATTTTCTAAAGTATATGAACTGATATACGAACTAAATCAATGCTGCCCTTCAGTACTCCATTCAGTGTTGCCACAGCTAGAATGCAAATTAAAATCCGCACAACTCCAAGAAAGGTTGAGTGCCGTGGCCCTCCTAGCGAGAATGTTTTCTGAACCCGGGTCAAATCTAGCGAAACAATATCCAGCTCTGTGGAGAGCTTTTCTAGGTAGATTCAATGATATATCTGTGCATATAAGAATCAAATGCGTACAATATTGTATGCATTTCTTAGTCCACCATCCTGATTTGAGAAAGGATATCACGGAGACATTGAAAATGAGACAACACGATGCCCATGAACAAGTTCGTTACGAAGTGGTGATGGCCATTGTAGCGACAGCTCAGAGGGACTTCGAAGCGGTTGCTCAATCCGATGACTTGCTACATTTTGTGAGGGAACGCACTTTAGACAAGAAGTTTAAAATTCGCAAGGAAGCCATGTCGGGTTTGGCGATGATCTATAGGAAATTTCTCACAGAGGAAAAGGTACCGCCGGCCACCGAAAAAGCTGTTAAATGGATCAAGGACAAAATATTACACGGCTACTATATGACTTCATTAGAAGATAGGCTTCTTGTAGAACGACTGTTGAATACTTCTTTAGTACCTTACACTCTACCAGCCGGCGTCAGAATGAAAAAGCTCTACTATCTAATGTCAAATATAGACGATAATGCTACAAAAGCCTTCATTGAACTTCAAAAGCATCAATTAGCAGTAAGGAGGACCGTGGCCGAATGGGTGGAGTTGCATAGGAAACCTCCCACGCCGGCTATACAAAAGGAAATGATCCTTAAGGTTTTACATATAAGTTCTAAATTCTTACCGGAATCTGCTAAGGCACAGGAGTTTTTGTGTACATTCTCTAAACATATGAAACAGTTGCCGGAATTGCTGCAAGGAATGGAAACTATATTGAATCCTAATGTCAGTTGTGAAGTGTGCGTTCGTACAACTGTGAGTATCAATGCATTTAAATAAAAATCATTGCCTGTTTGTTTTTTGTCCAGAATATCTGGACCGATTGAATTTATTGTAATCATATTTTCTATAGAAGTAAATTACCTCTTGGAGTACGAGATGGTATATTTATGATACAAAAAATGCATAGATTTGTGAAAAATAGCAATACTGCCCAATGGAGCACTGGACATTGGAAATAAAGCACAGGATCAGGATTGGGATCAGAAACATTGTCAAATTTTAATTTATGCACAGCAAACAAGCCAGAAAATGGCTAGTTTTTCATATGATATCTTAGACTAATAACTTCATTCTTTTTCTACATTTTGTAAAGCCTTCTCTATAGGTCACATTTGTGCGATTAGTATTTTGTACTATCGATTGAATTCTTAAAATTATTATGACAATATGATGTGGCATTTACTATTCGCGAGGAAAAGTCATTAAAATGATGAAAGGTACATGATAAAAGTTAATTAAGAAAGGTGGTGGTTACAAAATGATCTCTCAAAAATGTCTATTATGAAAAGTTGGGACCTCTTTCATGATCACCAAGTTCACTTTTGATAAAAAGTGATTTTTTATATAAAGTTAAAATTTATTCTAAAAGTGAGTTTACTTATAGTCATTTAAGGGCCTTTTATAGTGTATTCCAACATGTTTACATAAGTATTCTAATTTTATCAAATTCATATAGAGCAAGGTGTTTGGTTTGATTTTACTTAGAATTATAAATTAATGTTGTTGTTAATTAGGTTGTATTTAAATAGAAATGTATTTTTTTTAGTTTGCCATAATCAATAGTAGAAAAGCATAAAGAATACACAAATTGATTGTCAGTTGAAACAAAATCAGAGGAAGAAGCGATAAAAAAATATATTATTGATATGTCAATGTTGATATATAATTTGCATTGATATGTCAACGATGCTTGTCTCTCTTTTTATCTCTTTTTCTATATCACCAACATTTTTACATTATGAAGCTAATACATCCTTAAAGTAATAAAGATTAGAGTAATCCTGAGTGTATAAATAATAACAATATATATTGTTAATGAATTTTGTTACAGTCGAGCGTTTTAAAGAAACTAGGTCAACCGGTGATGGCTAATTTGTATTATAACACAGTGAAAATGCTGCTCGAAAGAGTCAGTTCCGTTATGATCGATCATCAGTCACTGCTCATACTAGTTGGCTATGTAGAGAGCGCAGTCAAAGGCACAGATCCCACTATAGCCGAAGAATGCGGTATGTAGATTTGTTTTTACATTGGACAAGCACAATCCTCATATAATCTGTATGGTTATAGAGTGCATATAAAAATTTTTAATGCACATCTTTTAGATTTTTAGTAATATAAAATAAAATAATAATTAAGTTATAATGTTTTTAAATTAAACGCTTTTAATCTCATGCTGAAAATTAATTTAATAGTGTGTTACATCATTAATCTTAAAATAGTCAAATCTTCATGTCCATATTTATACACACATATGTATTTTAAATAGTGGCACCACATTCTTTTAGGTTGTTGTAAGCTTACTAAATCAATTAAATTTTTATACAATTGGTATCATTGTACAGTACAATGCATGAAACTTGTCGCTCTGAATTGGCTGTGAATGATATACTGCACAGGTATATGCTACCCGACCCTTCTCCCCCGTGTTCCTAATTTACGCCAGTGTGACGCTTTCGTGACCAGCTTCACAGCTGCAAAGTTTCGTGAGTTGTAAAAGAAATTACTTGCTTACAGTAAGTAATTTCTTTTATGTATTATATATCACACATAGTTATTTACTGTTGGGCTCATGTGATAGAGTTGTGCTTGAAGATTTTTGAAGGTAACATTCAAAGTAAGGAAACGTGCAGCCCACAGTAACCACTATAGTTTATAGAATCAGAAAATGAAAGTGGCAGTAAGCATGCTACATTGTTCATAAAACTAATAATGACTGGATCATGAACTAAATGTTATAGTGTAGAAACGGCTCTTGCTAGGTTGACTGATGGACTCAATAAAGATCACAGGTTACTATTGCTTATAGATTGACCCAAGGTGTATGTCATGGAAATCTAAAGAGAGACTTAAGGCCAGAAGGTCATGGTTATATACCATTATTAAAAAAATATTGTTGTGAACTGCGCTTGTAAGCAAAAAGTAAAAGTGCAAAATATTTTTTTTTCTTATGGGATGTATCTAAATCTTTGAAAATTAGAATATCATATTAACTCCGTCTCGCGCACCCTGCCTTCACCTCTGCCGGTGCTTTTCATGCATGTTTACATTCTTTTTAAATCTTTTTAAATGAATTAATTTTTTAGGGTGGAATTTTTGAGAGTCAATAAATCTTGCTTGTTTATATCAGAGATGATCTTTATGACTTATTTATTGTAGATAATTTACCAATTTACATATCTGTATTTGTAAAACATTCCAAATGCCTATTTAACAATTATGGATACTGGAGTGGAAGCGCATATGGGCAAGTTGTATTTTTGTGATCAGACATCCACAAGTGAAATGTGATCAATGACAAGCCTTTCATAACGATTTATTGTGTTCATGTAAATGTATGCCTTTTGATTTTCTACTTGTTTCCTTTCATCTAATTTCTATTATTGAACCCCTGATAGGGTCCTCACATAACAGTATCATAAAATCATGTGTAGCATTTTTAAGAAAAAATCTTAATTAACTAGGATTAGTATTTGGATTAAAATGTTGACTAATAAATGTTCACAGGTATACCTTTAATAAAAGCGGCCGAACGCGGGCTCAAACTTCTCGTCATGCTGTCTTTCGTGTTCCCGGCACATTTCCTTCATGAAGACGTATTGAACAGGCTGACCTCTCTACTTGAATATGATGACGAATCTGTTGCGCCCTATATATTGGCTGCGTTGACTTTCTTAGGAAAATACAGGCCATTGAGTGAGTGAATATTTAAATTACTATCATCCATTTAAATACAAGCCAATCAGTGAAAATTTATATTATCATCCATTTACTACAATGTATTGTTACAAATATAACACTAGGTGAATAACCCTATGTTTTGAAGACATGTTTATTTAAAGATAATGCTTTAATTGCTACTTTGGGTAGGCAGCATTCTGATTACAGTATTAGACTACTATTTGAGACTGCTACTTGACTAATCTCAGTCTACTTAGGTTTATCAGATGGTTATTTTTACCATTAATAGGTATAAGTTCAGTTCAATGTGGAGTTTTAGAAGATTTTAGCTCTTTACAATCATTTTTATTAGAAACTTCTAACATAGAAATTTGAAAAATATATTGGTAATACAGATCCACAATTGAGAAAAGTTGTATTCTGAAATAATGAAAGTCAATGTGTTTCTGTAAATGTTTTATGAACTTTCTATTTGTTATTCATAGGTTGTATCGGTTAAAAGCTTTGTTCGTTATTACAAAAATATCCAATACTATGATCTAACTATGCTTTTTTTTTTGTTCCTAGGTGAAGCATGCCCCTCATTGTTCCCTCGTTTGATAACCCTCTGCAAAGCATATGCAGAAGTCGGCACTCCCAAACAGGCTAAAAATGCTGTCAGGTGAGGCTCTTGTTCTTAAAATGTTGTGTAGCCTTAGAACTTAATTAAAGACTAATTTAAAAGTTCATTAAAAGTCCTTCTTAAAAAAAAATATTAATTAAAAAAAAGGTATATATAGCTTGTCAGCACTAAAAATATTCTCAATTGGTCAGGAAAATTGAAATTTATTAAGTCTATATATTCATCTATTATGATATAATTTTTGTCTGTAGTACTGCTGTATTCTACATTATTTGAGTAATGTATGTGATGAGATGACTAAACCTAAGGTTTGTAGAACATTGTCTATCATAAGAAATATTAACAATGTTATTTAAATTTTCCATATTATTTACCATTTCAGATGTTTGTTTGTAAATGTACCTGATCGTCGAGAGCAAATCTTTACGGAAATCTTGGAAACTTTAAAGACTACCCTGAACCCTCAGTCGGAGCACTATCGCACAGCGATCGTCACTCTAGGACACATAGCTCACAACATGCCTGATAAATTCCCAGTACATATTAAAAACATAGTGTCGCGGAAGGTGAGCTTATCATCCTGGTACTAAGATTACAATAAAGCTTGGCTCTGATGTACTAAGATTGTTATACCCTAATCTAGTAAAAAAATTTTAAAATACCCATATAAAAAAATTTATATGGGTATTTTGGACTCATAATATTTTTGTATTGTTTTTATTCACCTCATTAAAAAATATATTTTTCGATTCATTTTGAATCAATATGGGTCATTTTATAAATTCAGCAATATGTATAATCTTTAGTACATACTCAAAATTTCATGAAAATAGTTCTAATAATCCATAAAGCTGATTGATCACTTAGCTCTTTATTAATGTAATATGTATATGTCATAGATAGCATGTGTTTAGAAGTAAAATTGAAAATTTGAAATTTGCATAAAATTTCACTTCAGCAATTTAATTTTAACACTTTGTAATGCTGTATTAAATTCGAGATTTTAATTCCATTTACACAGATAGTAAAAGAGCTGTTAGTACGTGAGACATCAGATGGACCACCGCCCAAAGACAACGATCCCGATTGGTGTCCTGAAGAGGAGCTACCTGAAATGACA